>MU129308.1:16617-30993 GCA_014904985.1 Hydnum rufescens UP504
TCGTCCGGGGAGCGTCCGGGAGGTTAAAGCGGCCAGGGTCAATGAGCAGGGACAAGGCGTCGTCATTGTTCATCTCTCGTCTTTTATCCCAATGGCGAGAGTGAGGAAGCGACCCTCCCGCGGAGGTCTTACAGTAAGGTAGGCGGTATCCGGCCATGATTGTTGAAACTGATCTGGGCAAACACATGGTGCATGAACCAGTTGCAGAACGCAGCCCGCATTTCTGATGCATCGGGACTTTGAGAGATCACACTGATGCAGGAGTTTTGAGGAGCTCGCGTTTTTTTTCGTAGTTGCGTTCCACGGTCGCGGGGGGAATACAAGGGGGAAGCGACAAATAATGCAGGATATATCGGAACCTGACTGCCAGCCTTGATGAATCGTCCCTTGGAGCGCTGGCTAGGATACGATTTCCTTCGGAACCGGCAGGCCAAACAGGGATTCAGAACAGCTTGATACTGCGCCGCCCATTATCCTATTCACTCTAAGCGTTTCGAGTGCTTGACTAAGATGCTCGTTGGGCTCCGGAACGCCCGGCCCCATTCCACTTTTTGGGGCGCCTTAACACTTCTTCCGCGCGTATGGCTGAGGATCTCGGCCCCAATTTATACCGAACTACCAAGTAGGGTCAACTCACGGGTGTCGGCGGCGAACGAGGCCCCCTCACAGATATAGGGACAAGGGTATCTTTCGAACGGAAGGCGTGTCGTCGATCACGTTACGCAGCATGCGGGAGATGGCAGGCCTCGCGCAGGCCCAAAGCACAGCTGTCGGCAGTGTATGGCGGTGAAATGTCGAAAGACGAATGGAGAGGTTGTTAAGAGAATGACAGATTTGAGCGGGTAGGGTATGTGTGGGTTAGTGAGCGACGAATGCTCAAGGCCTCCCCTTGCCTAAGGCCATTTTATGGCCGGCCAAGTTTCAAAGACCAATGGGTGGTTTTAAGGAGACTCAGCGAGATATTGGGAAGGACATACTGGAGGCATCTGCAGCTAGTGAGCGGAAATCGCAACGGCCTTCATTTTCCCTGAGGGCCTCTTCCTTCGCCAAATTTTTGAAAGAGCAATGGAGAGGTTGTGAGAGAAGAGCAATCGGGGCGAATACTTCGGGCGATCGCGCTAGCAACGCGACGACATGCTCAAGGACGCCTCATTCTGCCTTGGCGCCTCTTCATCCGGCCAAATTACGAAAGACGATTGGGCATGGTTGTGAGATAAGCAGCAATCTGGCGGAATACCTCGGCGCGATCTGCGGCTAGCAAGCGATAAAATGCTCAAGGCCTTCTCTTGCCGTTGAGGGCCTCTTCATCCGCCAAATTTCGAGAGACGAATGGAGGTAGTTGTCAGAGAATCAGCGGAGATTTCTGAGCGAAATACTTCGGTCGATCTGTGGCTAGCAGCGACGAATCCAAGGCCCTACCTTTATTTGGCCTTAATGGGCCTCTTCATGCGGCCAAAATTTCGAAAGATCAACGGAAGGGGGTGTTGTGGAAGAGAGACGAGCAGATATGGGCGAATTACTTGGGTCGATCTTGCAGCTAGCGAGCGATAAATGCTTCAAGGCCGCTTTCATTTGCCTTGAGGGACCTCTTCATTGCGGCCAAATTTGAAATGGAAGGAGTGTGGGTGAGAAGAGATATGAGCAAGATCTGGGCGATACTTCGGGCGATCTGTGGCTAGCAAGCGCGAATGCGGCAAGGCCCCTTCATTTGCCTTGAGGGCCCTTCATCACGGCCAATTTCGGAAGACAAATGGGAGTGATTGGTTAAGAGAAAGGCGAGATCGGCGGAATATCCTTTGCGGCGATCTGCGGCTAGCAATGCGACGAATGCTCCAAGGCCTCCTCTCTTTCCTTGAGGGCCCTCATGCGACCCAAGTTTTGAAAACAATTGGCGTGGTTTGAGAAGAGAATAGCGAGACCTTGGCGTAATACTTTGGGGCGACTCCGCGGCGTAGCAAGCGATGAATGCTCAAGGCTCTTCATTTGGCCTTGAGGGCCTCTTTCATCCCGGCCGAAAGTGTTGAAGACAATTAGGAGTGGAGTGTCAGAGGAACGAGCGGAGATCTGGGCGAATACTTCGGAATCGATTGTGGCCTAGCAAAGCCGATGAATGGCTTCAGGGCCTCCTCATTTGCCTTGAGGGCCTCTTCATTGCGGCCAAATTTTGAAAGACAATAGGAATGTTTGTGAAGAGAATAAGCGAGATCTGGGCGGAATACTTTGGGGCGATCTGTGGCTAGCAAGCGATGAATTCCCAAGGCCTCCTCATTTGCCTTGAAGGCCTCTTCATCACGGCCAAATTTTGAAAGAGAAACGGAGAGGTTGTTAAGAGAAAGAGCGAGGTCGGGCCGAATACTTCGGGTTGATCTGTGGCTAGCGAGCGACGAATGCTCAACGCCTCCGCACTTGCTCTGAGGGCCTCTTCGTCACGGCCCGAGCCCGAAAGGCAAAGGGAGAGGCCAAAAAGACCACTAGCAAGATGTGGTTTGTCCTCTTCAGTGCGGTATAGTACCACTGCCATAGTCTGTACTTCACACGCCTCGCTCCAAAGACCCAGATCGTGCAAATTCCTCGACAGATCATTCATCTTTCGGCCAGCATGGCCGAATCCAATCTGATCTCCCGACATCACGCAGTTCGGTCAGGAGCTCCAATGTGGCTGTAACTGTTTCACTAAATTGACGTGTCGGGTCCCCAGTCGGCTGTCGGTGAGTTTCCCATCTCACAACCTGCGCTCCGGCATCCGTACGACCGGGATATGTGGCAGACACTGCGGACTTCCGCCGTAAGCTCCAAGATTTGGCTTGTAAGATATGAAACATAGCGATCCTGGCGAGTTCGCGGTCCAGTCATCCCCGCATCCCTGTTTCGTCTCCATCAGTCTCTTATTGCTATATTGAACCAATGATGTCAATTACTTTGAGCCAGTGGTGTCGAGGTCGCCTGTAACCTGATCTCCTCTGGTCGTCCTTGAACAGCCACGCCGATTTGCTCAAACACTGCCTGACCCGCCCGATGTTTGGAAAA
Organism: Hydnum rufescens UP504; assembly: GCA_014904985.1. Classification (NCBI taxonomy): domain Eukaryota; kingdom Fungi; phylum Basidiomycota; class Agaricomycetes; order Cantharellales; family Hydnaceae; genus Hydnum; species Hydnum rufescens. The sequence goes on from MU129308.1 coordinate 19,645, forward strand.
GTTGCACAGTCCTTCCAGCAAGCTCGAAGTCTAAAAACTGAATTTAACATCATTGAATTGCTGATAGCCCCAAATTACTCACCGGTGCATTTTCAGAGGCTAATAGGGGCCTTGCTGGGACTGATGGGCCGGAGATGCGACCGTCCCTACTCTGTCCACAGGTTTGGCTGCTGTTATCGATGTAACAATCTTTACAAGGATATCAGCACATTTTCGCAAAGTGAGAAGAGACCTGTTGAATAGACACTCACTTGGAACGCGTGGAAACAATCTGTGAGATTCTCCCCGTGCCTCGATATCGCAGTCATAATTTGATCACGCTGGACGTAACGACTCAAAAGATTCAAACTGGACCATCGCTCTGCATCAGCACGAATTGCTGTCAGGTTCCTATAGCCGAAACAGATATATTTCACTGTAGAGATTGTGTAAGGAAATTGGGAAGCATACCGCCTCAAGATGAATAAACTTGAAGCTACTGCCGTATTATCGGAGATATTGCTCCCCTTCAACCCGCCTACAAGGCTCTCAAGAAACTTTGTGACCCGAACTATGAGGTGTAGGCATCCATCTCTTCCGTCGCGCATGGTTTTAACTGCCTCGATTACCTCCGCCACGACGTCGACAACTTGAGTGAGTGGTCCAGAAAGTGGAGCAGGCATATCACGGATTATCGAGGCCAGAACGAGAGTGGCATCCCATCCTGGACCGGCGCTCTCATTGAGATAATCTGGATATGATGGCTGAGGCATGGTTGGAGGCTGCAGGTGTGGGGAGTGGATGGTTGGTTCGGAGAAGAATCATTGGACGGGTTGAAGGCGATTGGACCCCGCGAGTTCTCGTCGAGAAGAGTCTTCTGGATGGCATGCGGCGTTGGGCACTCAGGATATAGGGAGGGGACTTGAAAGCAAGGCGGGGCGAGGCGCTGGAAACCGGGGAGGCAAGTCGGATGAATCATCACCTATAACTACCCCTTTGAGGATGTATTCAAATCTTTGACTCTAAATAATTTCTAGTACCTAGACGAAGTGATAGACAGTGCACATTATACTCGACACATTATGTGATTCAGCCATCGCCAAGTCCCTGGATGAAGTTTTCACTATTTATTAATAAGCCGTGATTGCCAGATGCCCCCAAGCGCTTAGCATACGTTGTCCAAGGTCGTTTCATAAGATCGGTTCCCGTAATCGGGAGTATTTCATTTTGACGGAAGCTTGAGGAGACAGATTTTTCATGACAGGGCTTAAGAGAAGACTCCACACTAAATGGATATATCCCTCTTAGTCCAAAGGCATGATGACACAGAGGAGGGAGGAGGAGGAGGAGGAGAAGTCTTGTTTATATACCGCGTCCGGCTGCCGGCAGGCGCCGAGGGCGGTCTCGTACCACTCTTGACTTTCCGCCCTATCCGGATGTAAACCGAGAATTTGGCGCACTAGGTTTGACACATTCGGATCCAATCCGAGATCACGCCTCACCCGACAACTCGGCGGCAGATCAGGAGAGTGTTATATACGTACGAAAGGCTCAAGGGTCATGTCTGCTGTGTAGTGTAGTGAGTAGTAGTCCTAGGGACTAAGTGTAAGCTTTTGGTGGGCCCCCGGTTCAAACCCCGCCAATGTTGAAGTTTTCTTTAAGTTCGAATTAAGTGCTCACCCGGTACTCCGGCTTGCAACCTTCGTGCTATGGTAAGGGGCCATCTACATGGTATTCTGACCTCCCTCCCCCTACCCTCATAGTCGTGCACGCAAGAAGGTGGAAATTTCCTTTTTCGGAATTCCGGAGAATCTTCTCCAAACCCGCTCAAAGCTTGTTAAATCACTTGAAAAATATAATTTATGAGCTAACTACTTATGTTTCTGCTACCTAAAGATCATATCTAGCAACTTATCCCTCCTCAACTTGTGCCGGCGTTGAGTTCTTTCCGGTTTTGCATCCGGGTCGTGTTGAGTCACGTTCAAAATAAATTGCGCCGAATTCTGGGTTCTCGGTTTTGCATCCGGATAGGGCGGAAAGTACTCAACTGTCTCGTACCAGTAGGTAAACATACAATCATGAGTAGGAATAAGAACTAAGTACGAAATCAAATCTTTCTTTGAGTTGGCTGGGGTGGGGATGGGGTTGTAGGTGCGGGGGGTAGGGTCGGTTGTGGGGGTGACATTGGTAGTGGCCATGCATGCGGCCGTTGGAGAGAAATGAGAATAGGAATAAAATAAAATAGCACTTTCTATGCACCTCCTTGGGGGGTTATGGTCACCTTAGGCAGCCCTATTTTGGTATCTAATTAGGTAGTCTTTTTTTGGTATGAAGGCGGGTCTAATAGGCCTATGCACACATGGCCCCACATGTACTCAGCTGCTGGCATGGGCCCATGGTCCCACCTGCAAAATTAGGTCTCATGGGGCCATGCCAGGCAATTTTTTAGACCCTGGCCCCATGAAAACATATCCTCAGCTTAGAGTCTTACTGGCAAGCTTCATCCCTGGCTATAATTCTTTTTTTGTCCAACTGACAGTATCCACATGCTTTATCTCCGCAATGAGTTTTTTTTTTTACAAGTCCATCATTACCTTCTTTTCATTACTCTTCCAAGTCTGTATGCAGCAATAGTTCCAATCAAAGGCATTATAATATTCCAAAACAAGGTAGTCTAAATGAGAAGTTGTATTGATGGGAAATGGGAATGATGTGCAATGAGGAAATCATGATGATGCAGGGATTATGATGACATGAGGATTACAATGATGGGAGGATTATGATGACATGGGGATTACAATGATGTGGGGATTATGATTATGTGGGGATTACAACAACATGGGGATTGTGACAATGTGGGAATTACGAAGATGTGGGGATTTTGGTGCAATAGCTAAGACAATGTGAGGTGTCCGATAGTGTCTAAGATGATGCAAGAGCTGAGATGACATGGGAGCCAAGATGATGTGAGAGCCAAGATGACATGAGAGCCAAGATGACATGAGAGCTGAGACAATGTGAGAGCTGAGATGACACAGGAGCTGAGATATCATGGTGATTACAACTGCAAGAACCTGCACAATGGGAGAATTCAATGTGAGAAGTATGTGGCATGGAAATTCAACATGAGAAGTATGATGATGTGGGGATTTCACAGGAGATGTATGACAATGTGAGAAGTATGATGATATGAGAAGTATGATGATATGAGAAGTATGATGATATGAGAAGTATGATGATATGAGCAGTATGATGATATGAGAAGTATGATGATATGAGAAGTATGATGATATGAGCAGTATGATGATATGAGCAGTATGATGATATGAGAAGTATGATGATATGAGAAGTATGATGATATGAGAAGTATGATGATATGAGAAGTATGATGATATGAGAAGTATGATGATATGAGAAGTATGATGATATGAGAAGTATGATGATATGAGAAGTATGATGATATGAGAAGTATGATGATATGAGAAGTATGATGATATGAGAAGTATGATGATATGAGAAGTATGATGATATGAGAAGTATGATGATATGAGAAGTATGATGATATGAGAAGTATGATGATATGAGAAGTATGATGATATGAGAAGTATGATGATATGAGAAGTATGATGATATGAGAAGTATGATGATATGAGAAGTATGATGATGCAAGAAGTACGATGATGTGAGACATATGACAATGCAAAACATATGATGATGCAAGATGTATGGCGATGCGAGACATATGGCAATGTGAGATGTATGGCAATGTGAGACATATGGTGATGCAAGATGTATGTGAGAATTATGACAGGAGGGACAATGCAGGAACAGCAACAATGATGTGGATGATGATGATGGGGGATGATCAATATGTGTAATGAAGTGCCTCCCAGATCCAGGAGGGCACTTGTTGTCATACTTGGACAAAGTGGAGTCGACAGGTTGGGAGCCAGATGGGAGGGAATGTTGGAGTTGGAGTGTTTGATGGGCTGAAGGATGAGTCTGGTGGGCCAAAGGATGGTTTTAAAGGGGGCAACCCCTATTCAGTAATCACATTGGGTTCAAGCATGTCTGCTGCATTCAGCAGACATCTCCTAGGTCCATGAGCAGTTTCCTGTGCCCATGGACCACTGGCATAATTTGACCTGTATTCTCTTTAGTATATCTCTGTGTTTCTACTTGTAACTCCTGTAGTTTCTCCTATCATGTAGGCCATAAATTGGCCAGTAGTTCCAAATACCATAGTCTCTTCTTGCTTCGCCCGCCCTCACTCCACTTGAGCATTTAGGCACCCCTACAGATCTATCTGCCCTCGTTGTCAGTTCCTGGAGTCCTTAGTTTCTACATAGCCACAAGGTTATGGGCCCATCACTGCTCTCCTAGAAAACACATTACCTCTTTTAAACCTTTCCTACAACACTGATGAGAACTATGAGCAATGAATTCAAGATTAGGGTAATGAAGTTGGCAGCCGACAGAACCAATTGGGTCACATACCGAGACAGATTATGTGGGCCCTGGATGCAAAGGGGCTGCTTGAGCACCTTATGAGTGACATGATTATGTTGGACTATTCCAAGGCTGGGATGGTCAACGGACTTGTGCCAGAGGCGCAGTGGAAGAGGGATGAGGCCATGGTGAAACAGCTTGTTGCCGGCTTGGTCCCTGACACAGTGTTCAGCCAGATTAAGGCTGGGCTCAAGGCCAAGGAGGTCTGGGAGCAACTTCGGGCCCTATATGAAGGATGCTTGAAATTAATTCTGGTTGATCTACAGAAATGGCTACAGAATACTCAGTGCAGCACCGACAATGATGTCTGGGTGCATTTCGATAAACTCAGTGCTCTCAAGGAGCAATTGGCATCTATGGGGGCCACTATTTCGGATGAAGAATACACCAACGTATTGTTGGGATCTCTCCCCAAGGCGTACGACAACACGATGAATTCCATCACAGCAGCCACCAATCTTAGTGAGAAGATGGTTATGTCAGCCCTCGTTATTTGGCTCATGACAGACAAATATGACCAATGATCCCTGAAGAAGGGAAAAGGGAAATTGAGTACCGATGAGGCTTTCTCTGCTAATGGGCAGAAGAAGGGCAGGAGGAACATCGAGTGTTTCAATTGTCATTGGAAGGGCCACATTAAGGCAGACTGTTGGGTGAAGGGGGGAGGAAAGGAAGGGCAGGGGCCTCAGGGCTCCTTGGGTTCTAATACAGGTGCTAAAGAGAGCACATCGGCAGCCACAGAGCATGCTGACATTGAAGCATGGGTGATAATTGAGGCTGCCGAGCCCGATACAGGCATTGGGGCCATGCTGAACAATCAACCAAATTCCCTCACTTATGCTGAACTATATGATTCAGGGGCAACAAGACACATGTCACCCTACAAAGAGTTGTTTATCAACTACCATTCTATTGATCCTTGACTGATCATGGCAGCTGATAAACAGATTTTCTATGCTGTTGGTACTGGTGATTTAAAGATACAGGTCCTGAATGCTGGAAAATTCACCCTGGTTATTCTACGTGATGCTCTGCATGCCCCCGAAATGGGACTTACAGTTGTCTCAATCAATTGTATTACAAAGGTGGGCCACAAGGTTCTATTCAATGGAAACATGTGTAGGATCAAGAATTCCAAGGGTGCCATCATTGGTGAAATCCCAGTCAGCGGAAATGGTCTATACAAAGTTGAGCATGCCAGTATGGCAGCTGGGGCCATGACCAAAACCATAAAACTCTCCGAACTCCATAAACGACTGGGCCATATTTCCATTGACACAATCTGTTCCCTCATTAAGAATAATGTCATTCAAGGCATCAAACTCATTGATGACCTAAATGGATTCACTTGTGATTCATGTGAATATGGGAAGGCCACACAGAAAGTCATTTGGAAGGAATGGGTGGTGCCACTTGCATCTTCTTTCGGCAATGAAATTCATACAGATGTTTGGGGACTGTTGCTGATTAATTCATTGGGTGGGCACTCATATTATGTCACATTTACAGATGACACCACCTGATATTCAAAGATTCGGGTCATACACACAAAGGATGAAGCCTTTGGCACTTATAAGGACTATGCAGCATGGGAAAAGACCCAGCATGGTGTCCAAATCAAATGGCTGCACTCAGACTGAGGCGGCAAATACACGGGTTTGGCATTCATGGAGTTCCTCATACTCAGGGGACTGAATGGCATTTAACTACACATGATATGCCACAACACAATGGTGTTGCTGAGTCCCTGAATCAGAGGATTCTCGAATGAACTTGGGCCATGCTACAGTAGTGGACAGGCTAAGTCGACAATTTCTCTGCAACTTGAGAGAGGCCACCCAGACTTCCGTAAACTGTCGGAAAACACTTAAAATACACGTAGCTAAGTGATCACGGTCTCATTTCTTTACTAGCGGCACTTTTTTCATTAAAAAGAGCCAAAAATCCTGTTGGGCGCTTAATATTGAGCGCACGTGCTCATCAGTGGGCTCAAAATGTAGCTAAAGAGCAGTAGAATCCAGTGGTAGATGTTCTGGGGGGCTGAGCCCCCAGGACACAAGAAAATTAGTATTTTAGAATTACCCCCCTTAAGTCGGGTCACTCCGTGGCAATGTCCGAGATCTATCCAACGTCGGCCGTGCTTGTGCTCTTTCTTTCCTTCAATGGGGGACTCGCTGATTACATCCTACTTTACCCTTCAGTCTAAATTGACTAGATCTTATGACCTCACATCTGAGACTGAATCTGAAATATCTGGCTTGGATGATGAGAGTTGGGATCCACGCGCCGTTCAAAATAATGAGTACCCTACTTTTGTTGCCCCTGATGATGCTCTATTGGATGATCCGACGGAATCTGATATGGAGGCCGATGATATTTATATCCATTCTATTTTCAAGAGGGCCACTGAGGAACTTGATATGGGGCCATGTACAGATCCAACTTATCACCCGAAGCAGAACAAACAAAAGCAGAAAGGGAAGGCACAGGGACACAGTGAGATTTATCCAGATCTTTATGATAGTATCCTTAGATCTCTTGCAGGACGGCCCACAAAGTATGTGAGAGGACTCGATAATGATATCATGAGCAAGACTGGACAAACGAGAAATCGCGGTGCAAAGGAGAATCCGTCTCAAGGGAACCTCGATACATTCCTTTTCTTGCCTTCATTACCTGTCGATTCTGGCAGTCCTGCGCCCCCTATTTACGTTCCCTCTCGTTCACCGTCACCTGAACCATGTGGGCAGGAGCTGCTGCTGCCTCTATCTTGTCTTCCATTTCCCCCACCTCTGGAAAGAACCCAAAAATCTCTGTCTCCTATCCCCAATGAGGCGGACAATCTAGATGATGATTCTGATGACGAACTTGATGAACTCATCCATCACGACTCTCGATCTTGTGTGACTGAGATCCACTCGTGGCCGGTATTAAGAAATGAGATTGACGGCATCTTACACAAACAGAAAAATAGAGCAACGCTCCCACTGAACCAGGTATGCCTTTGGCCAGATGAACTCGGGTACTTGGATGCTAACTTTCAGGATAAAAGATAAACCAACTTCAGCTTATCCGTAATTTCGCCACCCTCCGAATCAAGGGATTCAAGAGAACATCTGCCAGTGTTCACCTGGCTCTGTCGCACCATGATGGAGATGGTGTTTACTTTGCGCGACGAGTACGGGCTCTTGCACGACATTATCAAATGTATGAACAGCTCCCAATTGACCGCCGCGGAGGAAAGCATATTGGGTCTTCTCATCTGGATGATGAGGATGTTGAGCGAGAGGCCCACTCTTGGCTTGATTCCCAGAAAGTCGGCTCGGTGACTTCATCAAACTTTTGCAGAGCACTCAATACCTCGATCTTTCCTCAACTCGGTATTGCGTTGAAGCAGCCTCTGAGCAACCGCACTGCCCGTCGCTGGCTACATAAACTTGGCTTCCGCCACAAGACTCTGACAAAAGGCGTATATATGGACGGGCACGAGCGAGCGGATGTCGTTGTGTACCGCAAGAATGTGTTTCTTCCTGCCATGGAGAAATTTGAGCGTCGCATGGCCCAGTATCATGGGCCTGAGCTTAAGCATTGTGAACCCAATCTGCAGCCAGGCAAGAAGCGTGTCATTGCGCAGTTCCATGATGAGAGCTGCTTCCATGCAAATGAATTCAAGCGGTCAGCCTGGTGTGTATTGGTTTCACTTATTTTGGTTTTATTTCATATGGCTCACTCCCTTTCAGGCTGAAGGAGGGATCCATGGTTCTCCAGAAGAAAAGTTGTGGTCGCTTAATCCATGTTTCAGATTTCATCAATGAAGAAGATGGGCGCCTCGTGCAACAAAATGAACAAGGCCAAATTGTTCGAGATGCACGCAAGATCATTTACCCAGGTGCTGCCGGGGACCCGTGGTGGGATACCAAGCAACTTCTGACTCAAGTAACCAATGCGATCGATATCTTCAATGTCACACATCCCGATTGTGAGGCACTTTTCATATTTGATCAATCCTCTGCACACGCTTCACTCGGACCTGATGCATTGCGACCCTTCGACATGAACAAGGGAAATGGTGGAAAGCAACGCAAGCAGAAAGACACCATAATCCCCAACGATAATCCCACCATTTCCTTACGTGGAACAGTACAGAGAATGACGACAGAAAGTGGTGAGGCAAAAGGCCTACAGACAGTCCTCGAGGAATGTGGATTTGACACAAAGGGCATCCGCGCAAAATGTTCCCCAGTCTGCCCTTTTGAGAACGAAAAGTGTTGCTTGGCTCGGATCTTCAACAGGCAGGAAGATGTCATTAATCAGGTATCCATGTTGGAGGAACTCATCACAAAGGCAGGGCACCACTGTATTTTCTTGCCAAAGTTTCATTGTGAGTTGAACCCGATAGAGATGGTGTGTATGAACAGTTGGTCTTCTATTTTGGGGCTCTAATTGTTCTCTCCAGTACTGGGTTATGCCAAGTACCGTTACCGCGGAGTCTTCAAAAACACATTTGCGGATGCCAAAGCAGCAGTTCTTAGCAGCCTTCAGTCCTGCCCACTCGATACACTTCGACATTTTATTAATCGCACTTGGAGATTTATGTCAGCATATCGGCAGGGACTCAGGGGGAAGGCGGCTGAGTGGGCTGTGAAAAAACAGCGCTCACACCACACTGTCTCAAGGCGTGCAATGCTTGCCATTGAATCTATCCTCAATTAATCAATTCTAGTAAATAGTTGAATAATTTTTCTGATGTATATAGGCATGCCAGGAGGCTTTTTATTTTTATTTTTCTGCCCAAAATCCAGTGGGCGCTAAATATTGATCACATGACCTCAATTAGGGGTGTTTCTGAACCGCAGAGACCAGGGGAATCCAAAAAACCACTTTTCAAAGCCTCAAAGTCACTGGATCGACCTCAGTGAAACTTTCCGTCTTTGCCTGTCCACTACTGTACATCAATCCCAGATGCCAAAAAGCCTTTGGGGTGAAGCAGTGAATTGGGCCATATGGCTCAAAAATCATACTTCCACTTGGGTCCTCAGCCACATGACTCCTTTCGAACAACTTACGAAAGAGAAACCAAGCCTGGCAAATGTCCCTATTTGGGGCCAGCGAGTCTGGGTCCACAATGACTCTGGGTCAAAATTGGATGAATGTGCGAATGAAGGGTTTTGGGTAGGCTATGATAATGATAGCCCACATGCTCACAGGATTTATTGGAAAGGGCAGAACAAGATCTCAGTTGAATGAAACATCAAGTTTATTGCACTGATGATTGAAATTCCCTTCAATAAACCGAGCACTGGCGCTCAGCCACACCCAGTAGTCACCAAAACCCTGCTGCCAGCTCCATCTGCTACACCACCACCCCATGCCGACTCAACCGAGTCAGATGACGGGGATCATACAGAAGATGGGCTGACCATGCCTGTCCATGCACCCTGGCTCCTTGAAATACCTTCAGCACCAAACCTGGTTCAGACTATTCAACTCGAACAGTGATCCACTCATGCCCACAAGCCTCCCAGTATGTACAACACCTTGAGCAGGGAGAAGGTACAGTCCATGGCTATCTGCATTTGAAACCTGACAGCCAAATCCCCAGCATCAGGGGAGCAGTGCCACATTTGGTAATACTGAAGACACAAATTCTTTTGTAAATGATGCCATGTATTACATTGAATTCAACAATGTCGCACTACAGGACAGGCTGGTCAGTCACATGGGGGACCTAATTTAGGTACCATTTTCAGGGCAGAAAATGGTACCTAATAGGTCCCCCAGACCTTACAGCCAAAATCAGGCTATTCCAATTCAGTTTTTGGGCCATCTATCAGCCAATCCATGGCTGTGCCAGATTATATATTTATTTATTATTATTTGTTTGCTATTTATTATTATTATATACATATTATGCTATATACATATTATCCCCCCCCCCCCCTGGGGTCTGCCACCACAGGGGGGATGGTTCATGCGGGTCATGCACCTGCATATACCCACCATGCCCCGATTGGGGGCCGGTTCCATTTGGGTGCTCCCTCAAGGGGGCTGGTTTTCATTTGTGGGGGCTCGTTCACAGTGTGTCATTCGGTGGGTTTGTATTTGAGGGTTCATGCGGGTTCTGGGCTAGGATCTGAAGAAATAAATGAGAAATGTTAGTTAAACATTAATGTAGTGCAAAAAGAGCAGCTTATGCTGCTCTTTTTGCACCACAAGAATAAGAAATAAAATAAAAAATAAAATAAAACATACCTTCTAGTACCCCACACCTGCTGTGGTGGTGTGGGTACTGAGGCCATGGGCTCTGGCTTGTACATATGGCAGTTCATACGACAGTTCATACAGAGGCTTGCACAGGGCTCACACAGGGGCTTGCACAGGGGCTCACATGGGGGCTCACATGGGGGTTTGCATGGGTGCCCCATCATTCGGGCACCCTGTCATTCAGGTGTCGATAAGGGGGTTATGGGGGGGTTTGCGTCAGTATTCGTTCGCAGGGGTTGTCAAGACCTACAGAATAAAACTTGTAAATTAGTTGAGAATTAAACACCATGCAAAAAGAGCAGCTTTTGCTGCTCTTTTTGCATGGCTGTAGCTACTGGGCTGGAGACTTACCTTATATAGGACCACACCCGCCGTGGCAGGTGTGTGGCCTCATTTAGTGCGGTGCTGTATGTTGTGTCATTGGCATGGTACTGTATGCTGTGTCATTGGTGTGGTGCTGTAGGTTGCATCATTGGTGCAACCCGGTCAGCCACAAATATACATCTAGTTAGATACAATGAGCCTTGTGTTTAAATAGTCTAACTAGATGTTTTTAGGCGGGGGCCCCTGGGGCCTCTGGGGTGGATTTCAGATCCT
>MU129309.1:0-30985 GCA_014904985.1 Hydnum rufescens UP504
ATGCATCATTGCGAACGGCTCCAACAGTTCTGCGAGATAGTGAACGTGGTGTTCAAGCCATCTTAGAGTGTCCGCATCATGGGAGCTCGCCTATCAAAAGTGAACAAAATCGGAGATGGGGCTCAGTAATAAAAAACGAGAACTACTTGGCACGCGAAGTTGGGAAGCGAGCCAGGCTCGTCAACACAAGATCGATAGACTAACCACAATCAGTCCCTTGACCACTTTCAGGGCACCACCGATCCTCACTTGGACCTTGTCGCCGCCGGGAACCTCTGAAATCCATCTAAGGGCACTCTCAGCAGACGCCACTACGCTCGTCGAAATCGGTCCAACTACTCTGTTCTCTTCTGTCTGTTGTGCGATGGCTCGATGGGGTTTAAAGCGAGAGAGGAATCGCCAGAACCATTTCGGCAACGATGATATTTCCTCCTTCATTTGTCGGCGGGCTTCGGTGTGGGGTGCACGTTGGCGCTGAGCATCAACCAGGACAATTCCAGCAGAGACCCAAAGATTGACTGGAATGATTGAAGACGAATCAGAAGGTTGATCAATGTGGGGGAGAAACGCAGAGAGTCTAAGTGGCCCCACGGATTGATAAAACTCGGAAGAGAACAGATGAGCAAGCGGGTTTACCATAGCCTCGAGGCTTCCATTAACTCAATAGAAGAAAACTGCCCATGCCCTCGTATTACGGGAAAACAGGGGAAGGCCACCATGTACAAATTCTTCAGACTGTTCCATTACGAGCATGCAATGGTGTCGGAAGCGTGGCCGTGGGGCTGGCATCCTGTTCACCAGAGCCTAAATCGGGGGTGCAGTCACTACAGTAACACTTCCACGTGTCACACTCACTGAATGGCTATTCAATCCTAGAACCTTCTCAGTTACCAGGCCTAACTACTAATAAAAGGTAGTGGTAGATGGGATTTCTCTGAAACATCTTTTATTCCCTTAAATCAGATCACTCAGCCCATCAGACCAGTTGCTTGGTCAAAAATTCACCCGACCAGAAGATTTTCAAACTTGCATGGCTCGTCTTCGTTCTTTGCGCATTTCTGGGAGAGTTGGGGATGATCTCTAGCCTCGAACATCTACTTACAACCTTGCACGGCTCTACTGACTAGACACTTCCGCGTACACCGGAATGACTCCGAATCGAACATTTTGTTCACCAGTGATTGGTGTCCGACTGTTCTCTGGTACTTCCCTAAATGAAACTCCCAGTCGCATGATATAGCCATCCTCGATCCACTTCTGGGATGATTTACGAAATCCGTCGTTTCCGTTTCTCCTCTCACGATCCAGGCACGTTTGCTCATCTAATGAGCCCGCGACTGCAAGGTTGATCTAATACAGACTTCTGCTTTTCTCTCGGCATGACCATGCGTTCCCAGTCTTGTACGGTCCAAATTTCCCACTTCCCTTTGATTACCAAAATTATCGCCATAATTGAAGCCTCTCTCTTTTGCATGGCGTGAGCAACGCGCACCAATCACAGTAAGCACCATCTCGTACTTCTCCCCCATGCGCCGGACATATGACTGTTGCCGCTCGGGAACCAACACCCACGACTCCGACCCGACCGCAGAACCAACAACAGCATCAATGCTGGCTGACCAGAGGTTTGTGGGATCGAAGGAAGACATGGAAGCAATGCCTGTGGATCAGAGGCCTCCAATTCGCAATCATAATCCAGCCGCCTGAAATCTCGTGCCGCGAGATGTTCGATGTGGAATAGCAACTATAGGAGATTGTGACATTATTATTGTTCGGCCACTGTACTTGCACATCTGAACAGCCTGTTGGTTATCTGGACAATTATTTCCTGCTAGTGTTTGTCTTTTTAGAGGATCCTGTAATAGGGTTTCCATCCCTTGTTCATTCATAGCACATGGTTACATGTCGCCTAACATACTAAGAAATATATGGTTCCCGGTACTTGTACCACCTAAACCACAATAGACATCTTGTGTAGATTTGAGGAAGATTTTTCAGCTCACCTGATTTCAACGGCTCGCACTAGGGAGAGGGGAATTAAACTGATTGTCGTCCAACTCATTCCTACCTTATCATGTAGGATCTGTATTTCTGGAGAGGGATTTCCTGGGTTTCTCAAATGCCCATTTTTACATACTTCAACTTGCATGTGGCGGTTCTGAATTGGGAAGCAAGCGGTTTTCAATGGATTTTTGGAAGCATCTCACTTATACAGACAAAGAATAAGCGGAAGGGTGGGAGTATTGACCGCCTTCTGCTCGTAGGGTGTCGGTTTTTGTTCCCACTCCCATAATAAGCAGGTGGGAAAACGAAAGCCACCATGGCCACCGGAACCAAAATGGGAGTGTGGCACTCATCGGCCAAAAGCATAATAACAGCTTCTATGCCTGCATTCTTCTGGGTACGAATGCCTAGTGTTAGCTATCCATAATTCGGACCAACTTTTACGACCCTTCCACGCTTTATTTTTCAAGCACCTCAACGTCAAGAACAATTGGAGTTCGAACCAGGGGCACCAGTATTTCATCTATTTCACTTGTTATTTTGGCTTCTTATGCCATGGTCTCTGCCTTTTTAGTACGAGGGGCCTCATTAGCCTCTTGCCCTACCTTCGCATGGACGAGATAGTCCTTTATCCTAACCCGATACCAAGTGTTGACAGATTCCTGATGATAGTAGCCGGAGGAAAAATGAATAGGTCCCTCAACTGCAGTCACCTGTCAGGGGCGGTGCCTGTGTCGTCAGCATTCGATTGGCGGTATTGGTCCACATGGATATATGGACCACAGCATTTTGGGTGCTTTTCACGAGAGTGAATCGCCAAGTCCAGTATATAATCGCCACTCCCACTAACCAAAAGAGAGACAAAAGGAGAAGAATAAATACGATGGCTCACATGTCGCAGGGTTGTCTGCCCCCCTTCACTCGTCCAAGCGTTGTCACTCAAGGTGATCAGTCCGTCAGTGTTTTGGGGGATCTGGGCTTCCCGCTGTAAGTGCTCGGGGGTTGTGGGGGATCAAGATTAGAACAGACTATTGCTTCCCCCTTGTCAGTGACATGGAATGCAAGGGGGAAAAGATGTGAATACACAAGATCTCTAATTACTGCAGACACGCCCTTAATTTCCGGGAAGAAACGAGCCACTGGCAGCATATCTTCTGCGATGCCGAAGGGACCTTCTGGTTTCGAGAGGCCTTCAAGAAGCGTTACCTTTGTGGTCCCGAAAGTGACAGTTCCTTTTTTTCACACCAACGCCCAAAAATCGGCATCGCACCACTCAAAGGCACCAGAAAATGTCAGCACTCAACTGTGCGGTTCACTCAACTGAATTTTGAGCCAATTCTCGATCTGGCGGGAATTCTCCAGTCCCACGAGGATAAATACCACTGTCTACCCCCTCTCGGATGGACTTCGTGGTCCAAAATACAACTCGAAAGTACGCACGGCACCGATTCGGTACTCCATCACCCTCTCCGATTCCAGCATCCACTCGATGAACGCCAAGAGGGCACGATGAATTCGCTATGACTCCTAGGGGAAGCAACGCCGCCTTGATTGGGCTGACGGTGCGCTGTGGTAGTGCATTTCCTGATTGAGGATAAAGCAAGCAGTTAGTGATTGATCCCGGCGGCGGAACGGCACACTGGAAATATCATTTAGTTCAAAAGCGAAAATAAACGCACACGAAGCTGATCCAAAGCTGATTTGAAGTCCTGCGCGAACGCACGAATACATCGGCACCGTGTTCGTCATGTTGCTTTGTATGAAGGGATCTCCGCCTCGGAGCCTCGTCGGATGCTGCTGTTGGTTTCATCTTCCATGATGCGCTCTCCAACTCTCTATTATACAGGTTCAAAAACAATATTCAGCCGAGCGTCGATGAGACTCACGCCTCGAAGATTCACCTGTCGAGCATCAGCACTTCATGCTGTAGGAGTAGGAAGATTTCACTTCAATGCATCATCGCGAACGGCTCCAATAATTCCGTGAGGTACCGAAGGAGGTATTCAAGCCATCTCAAAGTATTCCGATGGTGGGGGCTGGCCTATCAAGAAGAAATAAGCAGAAAAGGAAGCTTAGTAATGAAAGGTAATTGATGCGTAGCAAACGAAGTTGGAAAGTCGGCCAGTGTCATCAAACAGATCGATAGATTAACCACGTTCAGTCGCTTGATCACCTGTAGGGCATCCCCGATCCTCACTTGCACCTTGTCACCTCCGGGAACCTTTGAGACCCATCGAAGCACGCTCTCAGCAGATGCTATTGCGTTCGTCGAAATGGGTCCGACTACCGAGTTCTGTCCTGTCCCTTGTGTAGTGGCTCGATGTGGTCTAGAGCGTGAGGAGAGTCGCTGAAGCCACTTTGGGGATAACACCCTCGTGTCCTTCATTTCTCCTCGGGCTTGAATGCGTAGTATACGTTTGCGCGTAAAGACCGACGAGGGTAACTCCAGAATTGGGATTGACATAGCCTCGAGGCTTCTATTGACTTATTAACTGATCAGGAAAAAACTCCTGAGGCCTTGTCAAAACCGGGGACAGGTGACGGCACGGTTACGGGTACCAGTCAGCAGCTGTCCAAATGGCCATAATGCTGGCGTCCTGTGCCAGCCGAAAAGAAATGGGTAGTCACAGTGTAGTGACGTTACGTGTCACAATCACTCGGTGGCGGTTGCGGAATCTTCCCATCTCTCAGCTCTCGAGTCTAACTAAGCATTGTTTAAGTTTCGTGCAAGGGGTGCCGAGAAGCACTTCCTTATTTCGTTATCAAATTGCTGACCTCAAGCAGACTCACCCACTCTTTCAAAAAATTTATCGCCTCTACCAGGAGATTTCAGGTATTTGCATGACACGTCTTTGTCGGATTCACGCAGTTTCCCAGAGAAGAGACAACGACGTTTGGCTCTCGAACATCTATGATCTGATCCACATACATTTTTTCTAGGTTCTACCAGTTCGACAATCCAACCTACACTCGGAACGACTCGGCAGTCCAATAGCTCACCGCCGACCAGTTTGGACATGGCTTACCTATATTGTACGTCGTTCGATGTGGTGACACAGAACCATGTGTTTTATGTTCACACCCAGTAGCAGTGCACTTAGGGATGACTGGACTGCTCCGAATCATTGAATCAACTTGACTTGAAAGTAGTCAATTTTCTGGAGTTCGTCATCTCCGTCCATGCTTAGAGATTCGCATCACCCGTGCTATAATCCCATTTTCCCCCCTATCGTATGCTGCTGAAGCAGAAATTTCTGGAACAGCAGGGACGATGGCCGGAAGGTCAACTTGCAGCGTGTACTCAACGCTTCGCGATTTGCAAGGACAATACCCCCTTAGGGTTTTGATTTTGTCCCTCGATTAGTAAACAATTTCTTACCCACAACCACAATAGACATCTTGTGCAGATTTGATGAAGACTTTCCACCCCCTTGATTTAATGACTCCCGCCACAGAGAGGAATCAAGTGATCTTCATCTAATTCGTTCCTGCCTTATTATGCTGGTTTCTTCTTCACAGCTTTCCGCCCGCCCGCCCTCTCTAACACTAGCCCAACCGCTATCCCTCAGGCTGATCAGCTCATCAATATGTTCGGGGTTCTCATTCCTTGTTGTATGTTTTCTAAAGATCCAAAAGAGTGATTTTATACCATAGTGCATTTCCCCCATTGTCAGTGACATGGAGTGCAAGGGGAAAAGACAGGAACACATAGGATTCCTGTTCCACGTGCAAAAGTCTTCAATTTTCCATGCAAAATGAGTCACTGGTAGCATACCTTCTGCTGTATGGGAGGCATTCTGTGGTTCTGGGAGGGCCTCATGAAAAGTTTCCTTTGTGGGCCTGAAAGTAACACTTCCTTCCACTTATGGACACCAGCCCCTGAGAATTAGCATCGCAGCGCTCAAAGGCACCGGAAATATGAGCACTCAACTCCCCGGGCCACTCAGCTCTATTTTGAGCCAATTCTCGATCCGGCGTCCATTCTCTAAGCAAACCAGGATAAATCTCCGGGACCACCCTTCCCGCATGAGTTGCTTTCTATGGTAGCCCTGTACCATACGCACGTAACCGATTTGGTACTCCATTACCTCTCCGATTTAAGTATCCACTCTATGAATGGGGAGAGAGCGCATGACGAATTCGATACGACCCCTAGAGGGGGCAGCACTGCTTCAACTGGGCTCACGGGGTACAGCGGCAGCGCACTTTCTTGATTGTCGACGAAATGTACAGTTAGTAACGGTCTTGACCTCAATGGGGAAACGGCACGCAGCGAGGATGATTTAGTTAAAAGGCGGAAATAAATGCACACGAAACTGATCCAAAGCGAATTTGAACTTCCTGCGTGAACACACGGATATCGGGGGGATTACTACGATGTTCCTGGCGTGGCTTTGTAAAGAGGAATTTCCGCCGCGAAGTCTCACCGGACAGTGCTGGTGGAATTATTTTCGATGTGGTCTCCAGTTCCCTATACGGGTTCAAAAGCGATATTCACCCGAACTTCATGAACGTCGATAAGAGACTCATGTCTCGAAGACTCACCTGCCAAGCATGAGAACTTCATACTATAAGAGAGGAGAAATTTCGTTTCTATGCGTCATTGCGAACGGCTCCAATAGTTCTGCGCGATACCGAAGGTGGAATTCAAGCCATCTTAGAGTGTTCGCATCGTGGGTGCCTGCCTATCAAGGGAAATAAAACCGGGGAGGGAGGCTCTGTAATGAGAAATAATAAATAGCTCGCACGCGAAGTTGGAAGGTGGGCCAGGCTCATCAACACAGATTGATAGACTAAGCACATTCGGTTCCTTCATCCCCTGCAGGGCACCCCCAATCCTCACTTGAGCCTTGTCGCTGCCAGGAACCTTTGAGATCCACCTAAGCGCACTCTCGGCAGATGCTATAGTGCTTGTTGAAGTCGGTCCGACTACTCTGTTCTCTCCTGTCTCTTGTGAGATGGTTCAATGTGGTCCAAAGCATGAGAGTAATCGCTGAGCTCATTTCCGTGACGACATTGCTGCCCCTTCATTCCTCCACGGGTTAGGGTGTGGGTTGCACGTTGGGGTTAAAACATCGATGATGGATCAGACGAGATCCAAAGATGACAGCATGGTCGAAGACAGATGCAGAAGGTTGATCAATGGGGGAGAGCGGGAACGAGAGTCCAAGTGAGGGCGACTGATCGACAGTACTGGAAAGAAAGGAGACGAGCAAGTGGTTGACATTCACTCAATATAATAGCCAACAAGTCACACGCCTCCACATGTGGGGAACCCACGTTCATGTCCAATTTCTCAGACTGTTCCATTACAAGTATGCAATGATACTGGAAGAACTGCAGTAGGGATGACGTTCTTCGCAACCCGACTCTAGGGGTCACAGCCACCGCAATCGTCCAAACAAATAAACAAGTTCGTTTGTCAATTTTATAGGCTATAGTATCGGCCTTTTTGGAGTACGGAGCTTTATCAGCCTGCTACCCGGCCTTCACATGGACATGATGATCCTTATCCAAACCGTATACCAAGCGTTGACAGCCTGAGGGTCCAAATGATAGTAACCTGGTCAACTGCAATCCCAGCAATATATTTGGGGGGTCATGGCCATTACATGACGATATCGGCCCACATGTATCCATGGACGACAGCTTTTGGGTGCTTGTGGCAAGAGTCGACAGCAGGGGCCTTAGTGTGATTACCACTCGCGCCTACCACAAGAGAGCAGAAAAAGGAGATCACTCGCATATCCTGGGTTTGGCTGCCCCTGCCCCTAACTCGCCCAAACATTATCGCTCATACTGATCTACTTCAAGACCTAAGATGAGCCTGGCTAGAGTATCCTGCATTTTCCTAATTGTCAGTGACATGGAGAAGTAAAGGGGAAAACATATGAACACACATTATCCCTGTGCCGCGTGCACACATCTTGGATTTTACAAGCAAAACGAGTCACTGGAAGGGTATCTTCTGCTATATGCAGGATACGCTCTGCGCGGAGACCCTCACAAAGGGTTTCCTGTGTTGTCCCGAAAGTGACAACTCCTTCCACTGTTTGACAGGCAACGCCCAGAAAATCAGATGACACTACTCCAGGGCACTGAAAAATATCGGCACTCCACTGTCTGGACCACTCAGGTCTATTTTGAGCCAATTCTCGATCTGGCGCCCATTTTCCAGTCCAACCAGCATAAATCTCAGGTTCCACCTTCCGTCTGGAATTCGTGGTCTTCTATACAGCTGTACAGTATGCACAGCACCGATTCGGTGCTCCATTGCCTTCTCGGATTTTAGGATCCACTCTATAAATGATGAAAGAGCACATGACGAATTCGAGATGACGCCCAGGGGAAGCAATGCAGCTTCAATTGGGCTCACAGGGTAGAGCGGCAGCGCATTTGCCTGATTGTTGAGAGAACATACAGTGAGTAGGGTGCCATTGATCTTGATTGCAGAACGGCATCCGGAGAACATCATTGAAAGGTGGAAATAAACGCACACGAAACTGATCCAAAGCTGATTTGAAGTCCGGGTGACCACACGGATATCGCGTGCATTACTAACGTGTTCCTCCCGTGGTTTCGTACTGAGGGATTTCCGCCTCGGATCCTCGTTGGATGCTGCTATTGGCTTCAGTCTCAACGACGCAGTCGCCAGCTCTCTATATAGGTTCAAACACGATATTCAGCAGAACGTCAGGGACGTTAATGAGACACTCATGACTTGAAGACTCGCCTGCCAAGCATCAGCACTTCATACTGTAAGAGTGGAGAGATTTCGCTTCGATGCATCATTGCGAACGGCTCCAATAGTTCTGCGAGATATCGAACGTGATATTCAAGCCATTTCAAAGTCTTGACGTCGTGGGAGCTTGCCTATTAAGGGGGAATAAAACCAGAGAGGGAGGCTCAGTGATCAAAAGCAATAAATACCGAGCACGCAAAGTTGGAGGCCAGGTTCATCAACACAGATCGATAGACTTACCACGTTCAGTCCCCCGATCACCTGCAGGGCCCCCCCGATCCTCACTTGGACCTTGTCCCCGCCGGGAACCTTGGAGATCCATCGAAGCGCGCTTTCAGCAGACGCTATTGCGTTCATCGAAATGGGCCCGACTATCGTGATCTCCCCCGTCCCTTGTACAGTAGCTCGACGTGGCCTAAAGCGTGAGAGGAGCCGCGGAAGCCATTTTAGTGACGATGGTGTTGTTTCCTTCATTTGTCCGTGGGCGTGGGTGTGCTACACATCGGGGCCAAAATCTCCATCAGAAGAGATGTAAGATGACAGGAATGATTGAAGACCAACATGAAACGTCAATCAATGTGGGGAGCAGAATCGTGAGTCCAAGTGAATCTCAGTGGTCGATAACGCTTGGAAGAAAGGAGATGAACAAGTGGGTTTGACATAGCCTCGAGGCTTCCATTAAGGCAATAGGAAAAAAGCCCCCATGCCTCTATATCATGAGGAAAGAGGGGGAAAGCGACTTCGTGTACAATTTTCTTCGACATCCGTCCCATTACAAGCATGCAATGGTGAGTGGCCGTCCCAAAGCCGAACCACGAGGTAGGGACATTCCACGTGTCACAGCCACTCGGTAGGCTATTGAGTTGTCGGAATCTCCAATGTCCGGGCCCAAATAGGCAGTTCTCGTAGCTATTGTCACAGCCGCTCAGTTCAAGGGCCTAACTACATGGTGCGGTAGAAGGCAGTTCTTGGTGGTGAAACACGACGAGCACTCTTATAATGGGCTAGTCAGGAATTCATCGCACCAGAAGATTTTTTTTTATCTTGCCTGGGTCGTCTCTGTGCAATTTCTCGGTCTCAAAATATCCGCATATGACATTGCATGCCTCTGCAAGCCTGACCCTTCCACGTACACCCGGCGTAACTTGGAGTCATAGATCCCCAGTCTAGTCCACTCCAAATCGATGACACCAATAACCCATACCGTCATAGTCAACACCATCCCGCTCTTCTCCTTCCCAATGCATCAGAGAGATATGGCGGCTGTTGCTCGGGAACTACCACCCACGTCCTTGACCCGATCCCGCAGCCGGTAACAGTCTCGATGCCCACCAAAGGGTTGTGAGGACGACACGGAAGCAGCGCCCCTCGATGAGAGACCTCCAGCTCACATTTATGAGTTATGACCCAGCCGGCCTGAAATATAGGAGTCACGGCATGTTTGATGCAGACCAACAAATATAGGAGATTGCTGCATTATCATTCCCACATATGTATATGGGGAACGGCGTTTTGGGAACATGTGAGCCTGAGCCCATATATCATTATCACCCCTACAGAGAAAGGGGAGTTGAAGTGATATTCATCCAATTCATTGCAGCTTTATTATCCAGAGTCTGATTCCTGCTATTCCTGGGAAAGGATTTCATGGCTTTCTGAAATGCGCATTCCTACGTACTTCCGCTTTTTATGCGGTGCTTCTGCAGCTGAATCCAGAAGCAAACGGATTCCAACGGAGTTTTATACAGACAAAAGACCAACATTTCCCGTTCCAGTCTTCTCAAGATCTTTTCGATGCCCTGGGATTGGCCAGGAGAATGTCCCGGAAGGTGTTGGAGGTAAGAGCTCGCATATGTGGAATTACTAAGATATATTATGCCGGTTAAATCGCAGTTCCTGCTCTCGCCCCCTATCTGCCCGAGTCCGTCCATTCGACAGAAGGGAGAGTGATGGGATTGTTGACATAACACTGCCTCATGGCATGTCAGTTTTGGTTCCCGCTCTGATAGTAGACATTTTCAGGTGAGATGGAAGACACTACGGCCACTGGAACCAAAACGGGACTTTGGCCTCATCGCTCGAAAGGCCAATAACAGCTTCGGTGCCTGTGTTCTTGTGCATGCGAACGCCCACTATTAGCTTTTCGTAATTCGAACTTGCTTTCGTGTCTTCGACCTTTTATAACAATGGGAAGGACATATCTTCTTGGACCAGTCGCATCAGTATTTCCTCAATTCCTTTGGTTGTTTTATGTCCGTATGCCCTGGTATTGTGCTTCTTGGTGTGAGAGACTTCACAGTATGTTACACAGTGTTTTAATGGATGGATAGTCCTTTATCCCAACCCAATACCTGTTGAATGGATGGCTCAGGTAGATGGGGGTGGGAGCAGGAAGTAGTGTATATTCGGCGGGCAGGTACAATATATCTGATGTAATACATGTATCCGAGCTCATACCTCCAACAATACCAAGCATTGACGGGGTTCAGGTGATCGTGACCTGGAAGAAAATCTAAATGTGACCCTCAACCGTAATTCCCAGCAGTACATCCACGGTGTAATGCCTTCGTGATTGCCATGAAATTTGTAGTATCGGCCCACATAGGTACATGGACCACAGCCTTTTGGGAGCTTCTCATGGGAGTCGACGGTCGCGGCCCTCATGCTATTTCCATGCCCACCAACCGCAAGGGAAGAAAGAGAGGAAGAAACACAATCACTTATACATTCCAGGTTTCCCCGTCCCCCTCGCTCACCCAACGTTATCGCTCAGGCTGACGAATCCGTCAGTGTTTTCGAAGTTCCACCCTGTATCTTTCGACTAAGTGATCGAAGAACATGACGGGAAGATGCTTCATCTTCTGCATAGTCAGGGATATGGGGAACAAGGGGAGAAAGATGTGGACATACATGCTGCCTGTTCCGTGAGTACACTTCATCAATTTCTTGAGCAAACCGAGTCACTGGTAGAGCATTTCCCGGTATACGGAAGACAGTCTCCCGGCCGCCTAGGCCTTCACAAAGGCTTTCCTTTGTAGTCCCAAAAGTGACAATTCCTTCACCCTCTATTTTGAGCCAATTCTCGATCTGGCGCCCATTCTCCAGCCTGACGAGGATAAACGTTGGGTTCCATCCCCTCTGGAGTGCACGTTCCAGTCTATGACAGCACTGTATAGTACGCACGGCACCGATTCGGTACTCCATTGCCCTCTCATATTTCAGTATCCAGTCTATGAACGGCGAGAGAGCACACGACGAATTCGATATGAGTCCCAGGGGAAGCAACGCGGCCTCGATCGGGCTGACGGTATATAGCGGCAGTGCATTTTTCTGATTGTCCATACAACATACAGTGAGTAGGCACTCATTGATCTTGATGGTGGAATGGCAAGCAGAAAATATTATTTCGCCACAAGGAGGAAATAAACGCACACGGAACTGATCCAAAGCTGATCTGACATCCTGAGTGAACACACGGATATCCGGTGCATTACTACCATGTTCCTCGTGTGGCCTTGTACGGAGGGATTTCTGCCTTGGAGCCTGGTCGGGTGCTGCTATTAGTTTCATCTTCAATGATGCGGTCGCCAGCTCTCTATATATGTTCAAAAGCGATATTTAGCAGAACATCATGAGTGTCAATGAGACTCATGGCTTCAGGACTCGCCTACCGAGCATCAACACTTCGTACTGCAAAAGCGGAGTGATATCGCTTCTATGCATCACTGCAAACGGCTCCAACAGTTCCGCGAAATACCAAACGTGATATTCAAGCCGTCTCAAAGTCGTCACATTGTGGGAGCTTGCCTATCAAGGGGTGATAAAATCGGAAAGGAAGGCTCAGCGATGAAAAATAATAAGTACGGAGCAGTACGGAGCACGCGAGTTGGAAAGTGGGCCAGGCTCATCAACAGATCGATAGACTAACCATGGTTAGTCCCTTGATCGCCTCTAGGGCACCCCCGATCCTCACTTGGGCCTTGTCACCGCCAGGAACCTTGGAGATCCATCTAAGCGCGCCTTCAGCAGCCGCTATTGCGTTCATCGAAATCGGCCCGACTACCGCGTTCTCTTCCATCCCTTGTGCAGCGGCTCGACATGGTCTAAAATGTGAGAGGAACCGTGGAAGCCATTTCGGTGACGATGGTATTCTCTCTTTCATTTGTCCGTGAGCTTGGGTGTCAGGGATGAAATCTTGATCAGAGAAGATCCAAACACGAGAATGATTGAAGACCGACGTGAAATGTTGAGCAATGTAAGGGAGCAGAATCAAGAGTCCCAAGTTGGTTGATAACACTCGGAAGAAAGGAACAAGCGGGTTTGACACAGCCTCGAAGCTTCCATTAGGGGTGTTCACACTGGCAAACGTAAAATCAAAAGTGGGACAAAAGTGCACTGACTTTCGGTCTCAGTTTTTGCCTCACTTCTAGTCGACTTCTACTTTTCCTAAAGGACATTCACGCTAGAAGCTCAAAAGTGAGCCTCGGAAGCACGCTACTGTGACAGATTCATGTGACATGAACATCTGTCTATGCCATCCATCAGCCGTCAACAACAAGTCATTCTGGCAACACTCACCCATGCTAAATTCCTATGGTGAACATTATTGCACAAACCGGAATCATTTTGTCTCGGCTTTATCAGATTCATCTGATTCCCTGTCATCTAATTCTGAGACTTTGTCTACCATGACCTCGTCTTCCTTTGTCTTCCTCCTCCAGCACTTGCAGCAGCAGTGGTGATTTGAGTGCTTCAGAAGCATCCAGCAGTGATAGTTGTAATAGTTATGATGCAAAGAGATGCTATAACTTGGCAGTAGTACAATGTGGCAATGAGGTGCATTCACTCATTTTTAATCCTGCTTCTCTCCACCTGAATCCTCTTCCCCATGAAGTTGAGAAAGCCACCCAACTTGGACTAGTGCTTATCTTTTATAAGGAAGATGATGTCAGGGCCATGCTGTGACAACAATGTGTCTTCGACCTTTTATAACAATGGGAAGGACATATCTTCTTGGACCAGTTGCATCAGTATTTCCTCAATTCCTTTGGTTGTTTTATGTCCGTATGCCCTGGTATTGTGCTTCTTGGTGTGAGAGACTTCACAGTATGTTACTCAGTGTTTTAATGGATGGATAGTCCTTTATCCCAACCCAATACCTGTTGAATGGATGGCTCGGGTAGGTGGGGGCGGGAGCAGGAACTAGTGGATATTCTGCGGGCCGGTACACTATATCTGATGTAATACATGTATCCGAGCTCGTAACCTCCAACAATACCACACATTGACAGGGTTCAGGTGATCGTGACCTGGAAGAAAATCTAAATGTGGCCCTCAACCGTAATTCCCAGCAGTACATCCACGGTGTAATGCCTTCGTATTGCCATGAAATTTGTAATATTGGCCCACATGGGTACATGGACCACAGCCTTTTGGGAGCTTCTCATGAGAGTCGACGGTTGCAGCCCTCATGCTATTTCCATGCCCACCAACTGTAAGGGAAGAAAGAGAGGAAGAAACACAATCACTTATACATTCCAGGTTTCCCCATCCCCCTTGCTCACCCAACGTTATCGCTCAGGCTGATGAATCCATCAGTGTTTTTGAAGTTCCACCCTGTATATTTTGAATAAGTGATTGAAGAACATGACGGGAAGATGCTTTGTCTTCTGCATAGTCAGGGATATGGGGAACAAGGGGAGAAAGATGTGGACATACATGCTGCCTGTTCCGTGAGTACACTTCATCAATTTCTTGAGCAAACTGAGTCACCAGTAGTGTATCTCCCAGTATACGGAAGACAGTCTCCTGGCCTAGGCCCTCACAAAGGCTTTCCTTTGTAGTCCCAAAAGTGACAATTCCTTCACCCTCTATTTTGAGCCAATTCTCGATCTGGCGCCCATTCTCCAGCCTGATGAGGATAAACATTGGGTTCCATCCCCTCTGGAGTGCATGTTCCAGTCTATGACAGCACTGTATAGTATGCATGGCACCGATTCGGTACTCCATTGCCCTCTCATATTTCAGTATCCAGTCTATGAATGGCAAGAGAGCACACAACGAATTTGATATGAGTCCCAGGGGAAGCAACGTGGCCTTTATCGGGCTGATGGTATATGGCGGCAGTGCATTTTTCTGATTGTCCATACAACATACAGTGAGTAGGCACTCATTGATCTTGATGGTGGAATGGCAAGCAGAAAATATTATTTCGCCACAAGGAGGAAATAAACGCACACAGAACTGATCCAAAGCTGATCTGACATCCTGTGTGAACACACGGATATCTGGTGCATTACTACCATGTTCCTCATGTGGCCTTGTACAGAGGGATTTCTGCCTTGGAGCCTGGTCGGGTGCTGCTATTAGTTTCATCTTCAATGATGCAGTTGCCAGCTCTCTATATATGTTCAAAAGTGATATTTAGCAGAACATCATGAGTGTCAATGAGACTCATGGCTTCAGGACTTGCCTGCCGAGCATCAACACTTCGGACTGCAAAAGCAGAGTGATTTCGCTTCTATGCATCACTGCAAATGGCTCCAGCAGTTCCGTGAAATACCAAACATGATATTCAAGCCGTCTCAAAGTCATCATATCATGGGAGCTTGCCTATCAAGGGGTGATAAAATCAGAGAGGAAGGCTCAGCGATGAAAAATAATAAGTATGGAGCAGTATGGAGCATGCGAGTTGGAAAGTGGGCCAGGCTCATCAACAGATTGATAGACTAACCATGGTTAGTCCCTTGATCGCCTCTAGGGCACCCCTGATCCTCACTTGGGCCTTGTTGCCACCAGGAACCTTGGAGATCCATCTAAGTGCACCTTCAGCAGCCGCTATTGTGTTTGTTGAAATTGGCCCGACTACCACATTCTCTTCCATCCCTTGTGCAGTGGCTCGATGTGGTCTAAAATGTGAGAGGAACCATGGAAGCCATTTCAGTGATGATGGTATTGTCTCTTTCATTTGTCTGTGAGCTTGGGTGTGCTACATGTTGGGGATGAAATCTTGATCAGAGAAGATCCAAAGATGAGAATGATTGAAGACTGACATGAAATGTTGAGCAATGTAAGGGAGCAGAATCAAGAGTCCCAAGTTGGTTGATAACACTTGGAAGAAAGGAACAAGCAGGTTTGACACAGCCTTGAAGCTTCCATTAGGGGTGTTCACGCTGGCAAAAGTAAAATCAAAAGTGGGACAAAAGTGGGACAAAAGTGCACTGACTTTCGGTCTCAGTTTTTGCCTCACTTCTAGTTGACTTCTACTTTTCCTAAAGGACATTCATGCTAGAAGCTCAAAAGTGAGCCTCAGAAGCACGCTACTGTGACAGATTCATGTGATGTGACATCTGTGTATGCCATCCATCA
Organism: Hydnum rufescens UP504; assembly: GCA_014904985.1. Classification (NCBI taxonomy): domain Eukaryota; kingdom Fungi; phylum Basidiomycota; class Agaricomycetes; order Cantharellales; family Hydnaceae; genus Hydnum; species Hydnum rufescens. The sequence goes on from MU129309.1 coordinate 16,115, forward strand.
GCTGTTGACAACAAGTCATTCTGGCAACACTTGCCCATGCTAAATTCCTATGTGAACATTATCACACAAACCAGAATTGTTTTGTTTCAGCTTTATTGAATTCATCTGATTCCCTATCATCTAATTCTGAGACTTTGTCTACCATGACCTTGTCTTCCTCTTTGTCTTCCTCCTCCAGCACTTGCAGCAGCAGTGGTGATTTGAGTGCTTCAGAAGCATCCAGCAGTGATAGTTGTGATAGTTATGATGCAAAAGATGCTATAGCTTGGCAGTAGTACAATGTTGTAATAATGCATTATTCGACTTCAAATATATGCAGGAGTTGTCATTAGACGAGGTGGAGTCAATGTTCCTGTAAACAGAAGAGGGAGAGAAATCCTCCCACTCTAGGCACTGGCTTCGAGTGGATGGGCCATGCATGAGGCTAAGCACTGGCTTCACCTCGTATGTGGGAGAAGCAGAGGGAGAGGGGGAAGGAATGTGGGAGGTGTGGTAGTAGCTGGTGAAAGGGCCAGACTACTATCTAAGGGGGAAAAGGGATGATCAGCTGATAAAGTAGAGAAAGGGAGCTTACTGTCAGGGTTTTCCCCTTACTCCAGTCAACTCCGGATCACTCTGGTCCTTGTCCACCCACCTCCAGTCTGGTCCTCCGTGTATTTCCTTCGCCCAAGTCCACTTTGCTTCCAGCTTGATTCTGGTTTGACTCCGGTCCAACCCTATCTTGGTTTCATTTCCTTTTCATTTCCCTTTCATTTCCCATTGCTTCCGGTTTGCCCTGGCTGAGTTCCTGTTCCTGTTCCTGTCCCCCTTGTAACCACCCCCAGTTTAGTGATCACTCCCCCATAGTATAGTCATCATGTATAAGTAGTCCAAGAGCGAAGTCCAGAGACCCCAGCTTTGGTCTCTCAGGATTTCTGCTGTTACTCCAGACTACAGGTCTGAATACTTTCCAGTTGACTCCATGAGCTTAAGGACCACTGTGCTCATTTCCACCTAGTCCCCTCCAGGCCGCTGGACTGCCTCTCCATCCCCTCCAATCCTTGTTATCTCATTCTTGCCCGGATTCTCCCAGACTTAGCCAGACTTACACCGGACTTAGCCAGAATTATCTGTGTTTATATTTGTTTGGTGCTCTTGTTGCAGTGTGGCCCTGACACTTACTTAGTAGAGTCGCACTCTTACACAACTCTCCCTTATCCTTCTCAACACCGTGCTCTGTGGTGACGGTTCGGGTAGCTTTGCTGGGTGAGTCATAACACAACTAGGTTGCATGGCTGTGTAGTTTCATGGGTCTTGTGAGAGTGAAGGAGTCTGGGCAAAAAGATAGGTTTGATTCTGCTGTGTCAGTGACTTAGAATCATTGCAGCCATGCTATTACATAATAGTACAGAGGATGGGACGAATGGGGAAATAATAATTATGTACATACAGAACCTTGAGTACTATATTACAGAGCCCCCCAGCATGGACACTACAATTCTTGCTCCAGGAGACTGAGGTCTTCGATACCTAGGTCATCCAATGTAATCTCATACCTTTTGAACCACCCATTCCATCTAAATTGTTCACTGGCATACATGCCCTGGGCCCCAATAGAGGTGGGGTTGACTTCTGGGATGGCATGAGCTAGCCACATGAGGACATCATGATGGGAGCCTAGGAATGGGATTTGCATGTTGAATTTGATGGGATCTTTGTATGATAGATGTTTCCTGAGTACCCCTAATACCTCATTCATGGCCTTGATGATCTGAGTGGTGAATGGATGCTCGATAGGCTTGAGATGATTCACCCTCTGCTTAAGATATCAGATTGCGATTAGGGGCGAGATCAAGTATCATGACATGAGGCTTTGCAAGGTCCCAAAAATCTGAGGGGGGCCTTGGGGGTAGAACACCTGCATGAGGTCAGCTGATTTGAATGTCATGCCAGGGGGGCAAGTTAGACTGCCACTTACAAGGACCATTTCTGGGATAGGACATTCCTTCTTACACCCAGTGCAACGTATCTTGACTGTCTCTAAGATCTGGTTCTGAACTTCCTCATATGGCTGGGGGCATGCTGAGGACTCCGAAGGGTAGAACTTCACTGCCCCTTTTTGGCTCTCGAGGGCCCTGCATGTGCAGTCTTGTAGCGTAAAGACTAGGATGAGCCAGGGTTCTTCGTAGAGCCACTTTTTGACCCCAGAACCATAGCATTTGACTAGTTCCTCCTCCAATTGCACAGGGGAATTCAAGTACACGAATGGGGATAATTTCACTGGGAACCTCTCCATTTGTGCCTCAGTTTCTCCCCAGATTTCATCAGGGTCAGTGGTAGGTGGCACATTCCCCAATTCTTTGGTGATGGACTTGTCGGACAGGAGAGCAGCCCCTTCCGGCAGGGTGAACTCACCATCCTCTTGAGATTTGAAGTCCTCGTATGGTGCAAGTTCCTCCTCAGGATAGGAAGGGGCATGTCGCTGGCACACCCATCTCTCCTCTGGCGATTCAGCATGGGACCTTCTTGCTGCACCTGGAGTGGAGGGGTAACAGAGGTCTACATCCTCAAGGTGTTCCAGCAGAGCAGGGGGAGCACTGTGAGTGTGGGTGGAAGGGTTGATTAAGTGTACTGCCAACTCTGTCCGTAGGGTTGGTTCAGGGAAAGGTTCGGGCTTGCGCCATTCATGTCCCTTGCATTCCATCCATTCGCGACACATCAGATAATTCTGATGGAGGAAGGCCAGGGGGGAGGAGAGAATTCATGATTGGCCCACTTGGTCAGGGGCAACGTCGCCTCCCCTAGACATTCCTGCAGCTCCTTCAGCACTGGCAGATAGTTACCTTCCTGGATTTGCAACAGCCATCAGAGCAGCCCCTCCAGGTAGACTTCACCTGGTGGGCCCTGGGCTTTGTGGAAGTATGCTGGGTGATGTCAGTAGTAAGGGCTGGTGTGCCTCATCTCCCATGGGTGATTTTTATTCATTACCCATGCATATTCCAGTGGGCCCACCAAACGTTGAGAGAACTGCTCTCAGATGTTCTGCTCAAATCTCTCCTGGATGACCTTGTGAGGGTAAGGGTCCATCATTCTCCAGGAGGGGTGCTTTTCACAGATCTCTCATTTGGCCGCAATCCACAAAGGTGAGTTTTGAGTCGTTCCCCTGGGAAGAAGCTTGAGGGGAGGGTTCTCATTCTCGATTTCCATTGCCCATATTGGGACTCCTAATTGTGCGAGTCCCTCACCAATGAGTCAGGAGTGAGCATCCTGTTTTGATACGATGAGTCTGGCAAGACGCACTGTCATCCGGAACTGTGGGGGGTGGAGCTGTTCCTTGAAGCAGATGAGGTATAATATGATGTGGATGGCCATATTGGTGAACCCTGTCGCATCAAGTACTCTTCTTTGAATCTCCTGGGTGATGTGGATGGCCTTCCAAGCCAGGGCTGGGGTCGATCCCTGCTGTAGGAGATACATCCACGTGGAGCCAAAGTGCCAGTCCTGATTGTAGGCAGAGGGAAGGAGGATATGGAATCGGTTTGTAATCTGGTCTATGTGTCTAATACAACACAGCATCGTGTGGCTAGCATCCTGGGCATCATTCAGGAATTTGATCAACAGGGAGTGGAGTTGAGGGTTCGGCCCCCATGCTTGGAGGAGGTGGACATGAGGGTCAAAGTCAAACTGGCTGACGTTGAAGGGAATGAAGGCATGGTGCAGTGGGAAGGGGAAGTTCTTGGGAAGCAACTGGGTGCGATATGTCCATTTGAACTTTCCCAGCCATCCCCATTTGTCCAAGTGCTCCCATCTGTAGCCATAGGGATCTTTAGCAAATGGAGCTTGACCTTGGACCCAAGGAAAGGCTCCAGCAAGGTTCAGAGTAGTTAGGCTGTAGACATAAAAATACCCACAGCTCTCAAGTGATAGGTATTTGGCAGGGCGCTGTTTGGGGTTATCCTCTTCATCTCCATATTGTGCATAGTAGGGATCTGAGGGATCCATACCCTCTCCAGGCATGGCATAGCGGTGACCTCACCTGATGCCCTTATGTCTTCTGGGGCCTGGATGCTGCATAAGTACTGTTGTACTGTTGGTGGGGTTAGCTGCTGGTAAAGGGAGGACTGGGAAGGGGAGTAAGTGAGAACACGGAAGAGAGGCAGTAGGAAGTGGGGAAGAGGAGATTGAGGGAGCCAAGGGGCTTTTTTTTTAAGTTGCAGAGGTGGGGGCAAGGGAGCTCCACCATTGCCTTGTGGGGTCCGCAAGTACTTTAGGCACACTCCTCCAGGGTCCTGCGATACTCCCTGAGCCTGGAGAAAGCATTCTGTAGCCCAGGTTCTGACTTGAAGGTATCATGCTCTGGCCTGTAGCCCTTCCATCTTATGAGATACTCTCTTCTTCATTTTTGTGGATTGTATTGATGCCCGACTATTCTTTCTACTTTGTACTCTTCTTCTGCAGCTAATTCTCTCATTTCTGGGAGCTTCACTCATTCTTCTGCCTGGTCATCATGGTAGTATTTTGTTAGATGTTGTATATTTATAATGGGGTGCATCTTATACTCAGGTGGTATCTGGAGGCGATATACTACAGGGTTGGTCTTTTCTGAGACCAGGAAAGGGCCTATGCGACATTGTACTAGCTTTTGCCCTGTCCCTTGTATGTCCACTAGCTCCAAGGAATGAGGATTCACTAGAACCTCATCCCCTTCTTTGAACTCCTTGTTGCATCGTCTAAGATCGTAAGCCTTGGCTTGGGCTCATACTAAAGCATCCCTTGCTCAGGATCAGTGCACCTCGAGCTCATTGATAAAGGCTGTCGCTGCTATGCTGTTGGGCTCGAGCTGGGTGATTCCTCGCTTTACCAGGTCTATTACTACTGCTTTCATCTGAGGTGCATACCTGTGCAATAGGAAGAAGGGTGAATAGCCCATGGAGGAGTGTGGCATAGCATTGTGGGCCATCGCTAGCATCCCTAGCCACTGGGCCCAGGAGCTACAATTACCTGTGGTATATGCTTGTAATGCTACCTCTAGTGTGTCATTAGCCTTCTCGGTCTGCCTGTCCATTTGGGGGTGATGTGAAGTCAAGAGTAGTAGGCCAAGTCTAAGTGCTTGGCCACCAATGCCCAGAAAGACTTGGCCCACCTGGCATCTCGATTGGCAATCATTTGGCAGGGATACCGTATTTCAGAACCAGGTGTTGCACGAATAGCTTCACGAACCCCTCCTGCTTTAGATCAGAAGTAGTGGGGATGTACTGGACGAACTTTGTAAGCTTGTCTATGATCACTAATACTGCGTCGAACCCCTCCGACTTCAGGAGGCCATAATCAGATCTAGTGTAACTACTTCGAATGGAAGCAGCAGGATCATGTGGGGGCGTAGCTTTCCTGCAGGGCCACATTTGTCTGACTTGGTCTTTTGGCAGATGTCGCATGTTCTCGTAAATTCTATGACGTCAGCCCACATTCTGGGCCAGTAGAATCTCGCAGCTAGCTTGTGAAACAGCCTGGAAGATCCTGCGTGTGCTGCTTCCCAGGGCGACTCATGAGAATCTTGGATTATTCTCCTTACTTCCGACTTGGGTACGCATAAGCGGGCAATCCAATTGGCATCACGGAAGATGAGGAGGCCCTCCTCTGATCGATAGAAGCATCATGCTGCTGAGAGCTCCTCTTCATCGCTGACAGCTTCCTTCCATGGCTGCTTGAAGCTGGGATCATCCTGATATCCTTGGACGAAGGCTTCTGTTCACATGGGGCTGATGGAGATATCCAGTGTCCAGGGCATCCATTCTCAACCAGGGGGATTGGATGTCTTACCCCTCCGCCTTGCTGCTACTTCTAGCTCATCTGCTGTTGTCGGAGGTATCCCTTCTGACTTCCTTTTGGCTTGTGCTCGTGTCGATAGAAATGCTGCTCATTCTGCTTGTCTCCTTTCTATGACGTCTCCCCATGCAAATAAGGGTTGTGCAGGGAGTTGGCTTGGTAAAGCTGGGGAGTTGTCTTCAACAGGCGATTGATGCGGTGGGATTTGTCACAGCCTGGAGAGCGGATCTATGTTTGAGTGTATGACTCCTGCTTGATGTACTATATCCAAGCCTGGGTACACTGCGAACACTGCCCCCCACACTGTGAGATGCCTGTTGGCATTCTCATAGGTTCAAGCCCACTGTAGGGCTGCATGATCCATAATCACTATGTTCTTTTCGCCTTTGATAAATGGTTGGAATCACACTAGCACTTCCTTAACTCCCAGAGCTTCCCTTTTGGTCACTGAGTAGTTCCTTTCAGCTGACTTCAGAGATCTGCTCCAGTAGGCAATCACTCACTCGATGTTGACTATTGTGTCTTCTACACTTTCAGCCCAAGAACCTGGATTGGGTACATCATTTGTATTCTTCGAGACTTGATGGGCTAGTTTTGGGACCAGTTTGCCCTTGGCATGGGCGTCTATGACCTTATCGTAGGTCTTCGTGCCTTTCAGATCTCGTAGGGTGATGGGCTGTACCTGCTGTAGACTAGCTCCCATCGCTACGTCAGAGGCATCAGAGTATATGTGATATGGTTTTCCAGGCATTGTGTGCCCCAGTACAGGGGCTGAGATGAGTCCTTCCTTAATGTCTTCGAAGGCTCATTCCTGTTCTGCCCCCCAGATCCAGCTCGTGCTTTTTCATAATAATTCAAATAATGGCGCAGCCCGCTCTGAATAGTGGGGTATGTAGTGCAAGAAATAGACAGCCATTCCTAAGAATGTTTGTAGTGTGGCTTTATTATGGGGGCGAGCCAAGCCTGTAACAGCTTTGATTTTTTCCTTGTGCATTGACAGCCCCAGCTGGGAGACTTTTTGTCCTAGTAGCAGGATAGAGGTATAGATGAAATGACATTTCTTTGGTGCTAGAGTCAGCTTGGCTTCTGCACAAGCCTGGAGGACTTGGTCGAGATGCTCCAGGTGCTCCTCATATGATTTCGAGTACACCACTATATTGTCTATGTAGACTAGTGAGAATATCCATAGAAAAGGGGCTAGGATAGATTGCATCATCCTCTGGAAAATGGAGGGGCTGTTCCTGAGGCTGAAGGGCATCCATTTGAACTGCCAAAGCCCTTGATGTGAATGAAAAGCTGTCTTCTCTTTATTGTCCTCATCCATCATCATCTGATGAAATCCTGCTAGTGCATCGAGGGCGGACAGAACCTGTGATCTGGACAAAGCTTGCAGGATCTCGGCTTGCTGTGGGATTGGGAACTCATCTGGTATAGTCATGGTATTGAGTTTCTGGTAATCCATGCAAAACCTCAGTTTCCCATTCCTGTACGCTATTACTATGGGGGCAGCCCAAGGACTTTTCGAGGGTTCTACTACTTCTTGGCGGATCCACTTATCCATCTGCTTGTCAATCACCAGTCTTTTCACTGGGGAGGCTCCATACATTGGCATGGAGACTGGGTGAGCCTCCTCTTTCATGCAGATCTTAGCGATCGTATCCAACATCCCCAGGCGATCATCGAAACTGAAGGCCTGAATGTGTTTTCTGGTCAGCTTCAGCATCTTCGCTCATATGTCCAAAGGAGCGTCTGGAGCTATGTCTATAAGCTCCTCCAGCTTCTTTGATTCATATGTTGTTGGGTCCATGGGTTCTGACATCTTGGGGCCCCACAGCTCATCAGGATCATCAGGTTCAGGGGGGATCTCCAGCGCTCATGACTTCACCAGTGCTTGATCGGATAAGTCCCTGTCCCTAATGATCCCAGGCTATCTTCTGCACTACATGGGCATAGGCTCTCAAGCACTGCATCTGCTCATCGTCCTTGGCTCCATCGAAGTATTGCTCGGGATCATGTAGCATGCCTAGTATGTCACCCCTGCGAATCCATTCCATGGGAGGGGACATATTAGCTACAGGTACTATGAGCTCTTCCAACTTGAGCAGCATCAAAGGGCTGCCAGGAAGCAACCATTGCTCATGGAGAGCATGACCCTCTCCATGAACCACTTGTCACGCCCCTTAGCTGGACCTTCCATGGGAACCCTGGTGACCCAACCAGAATGGATCCTCATGTCCCTTGCAGCTTTCAGCAAGTGGGGTGTGCATCAGTGTTCTTGGTCATTGGTAGGGTTCCTGGAAGTGGCTAGGTATGCAGCATGATTTTTTATCTCTGGAGGATGGCAGGGCTGAACTTGAAACTTCTCTGGTGAAAAGGGAGTTGAGTAGGCGAGGACATTGAACTGCTCCCCTGACTGATTAATCACCAGGCACATTTCCTGTGCTGTCCTCAGCACTGAGACTTCATAATTAACCTCAAAGTCTTCTCCTAGTAGTACTGGGACATTCATGCCTGGGATCACATAGGCTTCTTCGACGAATTCTAGGACTTGGTTATTCGTCGTGGGCATGAAGACACGAAGGTTTATAAAACCCAGAATCTTTGCTTGGTTGGTGAGCTCGAAGAGGCTAAGTTTCATTCCCTTTTGTAGTTTTGGGTGGTGCTCTAGGGTGTTGTAGTATTCCTCTGATATCAGGGTGATGTTGGCGCCTGAATCCAGTTGTAACTGTACTTCAGGACTTGAAAGAGACCCTAAGCAGCCCCCGTACATGCTGAGAGCCATAATACCAAGGGCAGATTTCCCTGGGGGTGTAGTCCTAGCTTTACGACAATGAATGACCTTCACTGGAGGGTCATTTGGTGCTTCTTGAAATCTGGGCAGAGGGCCCCTGGCTGACATTGACCTTGTCGCTGTGGCTGTGACCCTTCTATGCATCCTTTTGAGGTCCTTGGAAGCTCATTTCTCTGGTGGCTTCTTCAGCGGGTCCAGGGGGACTTTTATGGGAGGGGGAAGCAGTATATTACTCATCACTATATTTACATTATGCAACAAGTTGAGGTGTGTTTCTATGTATGTGGGCTTCCCGTGGGGTACAGGGGGCCAGATGATGAAGCTAGTTTCATCTGCCCCGTATTTAAAAATTCGGCGCTGCATCAACCATCGCTGAGTATGCAGCCTTATAGTCAGGCATTTCATACCACCAGTGCTCCTTTTTAAGTGTTCTCCTTTCTAGATGATTAGAATACACCCTGAAGTGCTTGCAATCCCTAACCCAATGTTTTTCACTTCCACATGTGAAGCATTTTTGATTCGGCTTGTGATGGCTAACTACAGTGTCATCCTGAGGGTAGGGATAGGTCTTTTCTGCCGTGTCTGCCCTTTTTTCCCATGGGTAAGGGCGGTGTGGTGGACAATAGGGTCTGCCCCCTGGGCATCTTCCCACACTGAATGCCATCGAAGTGGCTTTCCCTCCTGCTTCCTCACTAGAGTAGTAGAAGGCCCTGTTGGGATCATCGCTGTACTTGGAATGCAGTGATTCTCTTTCACTCCTTTCTTCTTCATCCTCCTGTGCCACGAAATTCACCCTCTTTGAGTTTTTTGTCTCCTGGTGACATCGATAGTGCTGCGATGACCTCCACTGCATTACTAGCGTCACCTTGAACTGCTTGGTGTGCATTAGAACTGATTTGATTGGGGGTCTATCGCTCCACCTCAATACTACATCCCATTCCATGGGGGCATTATTCATCACCGATGCTGTTTCCTCGGAGCTATTGGGTGTGAAGCACAGGAAAATGCAAGAAAGGAGGATGCATCGCTGAAGTTTCCTCATTATATTTAATTCATTGGGCTGTATACCAAGCCTCTCCCAAGTACTGGTGCAGTACCCATTCTTGTAGGGTGTCCCAGGACTGTACAATGGAGTGCTTGATGGGTACAGAATGAGCCTGCCAAGCTGTGGCCACTGCCCCTTTGAACCTGAAGGCAGCGATTTGGGCTAGTTGGTTCTCTATCGCAGGACCTAACCCTATGAGATCATTGCACTCGTAGAGCCAATCGATCACCATGTCCTGATCACCATCCCATTTGGGACAGCAGCCCATTTCAGCCAGTTATCCCATGTCACTCCTGACAGGGGGGCATTGAATGATGCTCCTACAGGCCCCAGGGGTCCTGGGGGTCCGGGAGGGCCAGGAGGGCTGGGGGGGCCCGGGAAACCACCCTTGCCCAGGAATTCTCCACTAGGAGGTACTCCTGGGGCTGGGCTGCCTCGCCCTGGGCCTCCCCCTCCTGAACCTCCTCCTCACCCAGGCTTGCCACCATCACTAGGAGGCCTGCCTCCACCTTTGTTTGAGCCCTGTGGGCAAGAGGGGGGAGGGGGTGAAGGGCCCTTGTCCTTGGAGTCCTCCATGGGGGGTCCCAGGCTTTCCTTCTGCGAAGAGCCTTGCAAAGGCGTTGGGGCAGTGTGCTGGCTCCCAGGCTTCAAAAGGGGCATGCTTGTGGGGTTACAGGGGAAAAGAGTGTGTGAAAGGGAGAAGGGCTCCGTCTTGACTATATTCGTGTAGTAGTCATGAGCCCTTGTGGCTCCCAGGGCCGGCAAAGTGGGGGTATCTGTGACAGAGTTCCAGGCATGGCCTGGGTACTCATCTCCTTCTCCCATGGAGTTCACTCGCCTAATCAAATAATTGGTGAAGGGTGAATGAGCACAAGAGGGGCCTGCAGGTTGAAGCATGAGGGGGTCTCCACTAGGATGCCTCCCATTGTGCATTCGCCTATAGGGCTCATTTCCCAGGATCCTGTGGGCTCCCTATTTGTGACTTGTGATCTGGAAGGGGTCCAGAGAGCATTCCGTAGCCCTTCTCCCAGCATAGAGACTCACTGCAAGATGGCTGCTAGCTTATTCCGGGGGTGCTGCATAGGAGTGGCTGACTCTGGGCATAGAGTCATAAAGGGGGATGTCTTGCCAGTTTGAGGGGGAAGCATCTAAGTTAATTGATGAGGCACAGAGCACCGATGAATTCCCAAGCCTTGTCTGATCGGAAGGGGGTGTCAGCCAGGCTGGCAGGTTTATAATAGAGCCTGGCCCCACCCTTGGGCCTTGATCAGGGCCCAAACTTGCACCAATACTTGGCTCTTTGAATTCTGAGCCAGGGATGAAGAGACCTAGGCTGTGGGGATCAGTGTCGACCCTGGGAAGAGGCTGCATGTTGAGCACTTCCTCCAGGTTCACATTGTACTCGGCAAATTTCAACACTTGGTTACCTGAAAAGGGGTGCCTCATTGCAGTTATGATAGGATGCATCCCTTTGATGTCACCTTGGATCACCTCCCATCCTGAAGTCAATGCTTGCCTGGCAACCTTCTTCATGGGGAGATGGGGGTCATGCCAGGCTTTATGTCAGGCCATGTTGTAGTATGGATGTATCAAATGTGGTATGGGACCACCTTTAATTAATGCATCCAGCCCAGAGGTTACCCCAGTGGTACATTACCATGGTCTGATACATCAGACACAGCCCCTAATGCTTCAAAAGAAATGTTGCATTTGGTGGGGTTTGAACCTGCATCCCCATGACAGGGACTTGTAACCAGACTCAAGGTGCCTTTTAACCATTAGGCTAGCACCACCCTATGATACAACCTCTAATTAGTGCTATAATATCCGCTTTTTGATTATGTAAGCAAAAAAAATTAATTGTAGCCCTGCTCCCCCTGAGTATGGTGGCAGTGACAGAACCTGTGTAGGTGCCTTAGTTGTGGAGAAAAATGCAAAATACTTTCTCAGACATGAGTCTTTTTGTAATTTTCAAAAAAAAAAAACCTCCAACCATCCAACCTCCAACCTCCAACTACCTAACCACCCACCTAACCCCATACCATACCATAACCATGACACCCTCCTAACCCCCATAGCACCCATACACACCCCCACATCCCCCATACCATCCCATTACACCATCCAATAATATTCTCAAGTCCCCAAGTCAGTGAGGGTACTTATAGAACTAATAAGAGGAAGTTTCATAGAGGGTGGTGTGCCCTAGTGGTTAAAGTGCACCTTGAGTCTGCTGACAAATCCCTGTCATGCCATGTAGGTTCAAATCCCACCAAGTGCAACATTTCTTTTGAAGCATTGGGAGCTGTGTCTGATGTATCAGGCATGGTAATGTACCACTGGGGTAACCTCTGGGCTGGATGCATTAATTAAAGGTGGTCCCATACCACCTTTGATATATCCACAGTACAGTGTGTGGTGTTTATGTAGATGATCCCTCAACTCAGGTGTAGGAGGGAGAGAATCTTTGGAGGCCATGGGTGTGGAGAGAGTCTCACCCTGGTGGAGTTTCCTCAGCTTATAGAGCTGCATGAAGGTCAGTTTGATGTGAAGCTTCAACAGCTTATTGGCCATCCTTAGCTCCTCAATACATTTGGACATCCATAACTGCTCTGTCAATTTCCCTTCATGATCTATTACAAATCAATGGTCCTCCTCCCCTACTATAGCTATGATGTCTGAGATTACATTCTGTAGCCTCTCTATTCCCATTTGCACTGTAATTAGGAGTTCCCTATCCATGTGCCATTCTCATTGCTCTTCATCGTATACAAAGTACATCTGGTTGTATTGTGCAGGGGCAAACTTCATCCATACCATTAGGAACTGGTAGGTGGTGATGGGAGCAGATGAGAACAGGTCGGTGTACTTGTTTACTGGTTTATCCAAGTGTTGGGTGACTTCCTGATAGTGCTCCATCAAATGTAACCTAGGTGGGATGGCTACACATTCGTGCATCGTGGCATGATAGAGAATGTCCTCATGTTGGGACAAAGGGACATAGTGAGGGATTGCCATGTGAGGGTTCTGCCTGGGCATCCTCATGCATTTGCTCATGATAGGGTGCAGAGGAGGGAGACAGAGGGTAGATTGGGAGTTGTGAGATGTTGAGGGTGAAGTTGGTTCGACCACCTCATTGGCTAGAGGGAACCAATGTAATAACATGTTATTCGACTTTGAATATATGCAGGAGTCATTGTTAGACGAGGCAGAGTCGACATTCCTGTAAAGAGAAGAGGGAGAGAAATCCTCCCACTCTAGGCACTGGCTTCAAGTGGTGTTGGAGGGATAAATCCCTACACCATAGAAATCCTCATCCGAGCCCATTTTCCCTATGAACAAATCAATTATATGTCACCACGTTCATTTAATTTTATCGCCATTCGTTTATTCAAGAAATCAATTGGATTCCTACCCCTTTCCAACCCATAATATCGCCTCATTCCTTTACCATGTCCACCAGTCAATTTATTGACTATCCGTTGGACTTCAACAGTCCTCATCAAAAAGGGGCAGTTTATGCCCTACTTCAAGTCCATTTTCTTTGGACAAGGCAATTCAACTTGCCATCTTTCTTCAAAACTGGATGACTTGCCTGCTCTTCCAAGCCATCCTATTGCCTTAAGGGTGATGAATTGTGATTATGTAATGACGTGGACCGGGCCTAGTTCTGATTCTGGACTCGCAGATCCATCACATGATCCAGATAGGGGCTGCACTACTCTGAAGGAGTATTTTTCGAATTTCTCCGTCATTTTTGATCGGATCGACTCGAAACGACCGCGCCAGAAAGATACGAATTGTACCTATCGAACAGTACCAAACACGAAACGAAGGGATCAAAAATGCGGTCCCTGTAACAATATCTTGCCATGATTCATACTCTGAAGGAGTATTTCTTGATTTTCGAAGCCAATTCTTATCGGATTCGTTCGCAAGTACCACGCCCTGAAAGCTGTTAAAAATGCGCATCGAAAGGTACCAAGGGCAAAACGAGTGGACGCGAACTCCATTTTTCAAAAGACAACTCCCTCCCCATGACTCCCCCTTTGCTCCACCATTCAAAATAGCGAATTACTTCTGGACCTCTTATGTCCAATGGAGAAGACCCTCAGGGTGACCTATTCCACTTTTCCTTAAGGGAACTTGTCCAGGTTTGAAGGAGGAATAGCATGTAATGTGTCAATCTCCCCTTTTATCTTGAAATTGGAATATGTCCATCAGTTTTGAAGATTTAACTTGATTTCTTTTTCTCTGTGTGTCCCTTAAGTCCAACTTTTTCACTTTCTATTGAGTCGAAGTCTGGATTGCATATTAGGTGCAGCTAGCACACAAATTCATTAGTTCTCCCCCTCCCTCCAGTTTGAAGCTCCTTGAACAGCTGCTGGTCCCTGGGTGATTTCTCACTACAAAAAGCAAATTCTAACTACACTTTGACTAAGGTCTTAAGAAGAGATTCTTAGGGTGTGGTAATTTGACTGAAAGACACATTCTCACTTAATTGCTTGGGCTTTGTTGGCTCACTGCAATTTCCCCTGTTCAAAAGACCTTCCCCCACTTGGACCTGAACATCCGGATTAGATCTGTGATCCCCTCTTTCGTCCCCGGCTCAACATCGTGGACAGTAGTTGGATTGGTTTATAACCATCCTGCTTACACCGGGTGTTGCCCAAAGTCCTCAACTGGCAGGAACCTAGCACAGCCTCTGGGGAATTTTGGCCTTGCTGGCCCTGGAATATTAATGCTCTGCCCAGTATTTCATCCCTTTTGGGCAATTTGCCTCAGTAATCTTGGAGATTCCATTCTGGAATCTCCTGTAACTTTCAGCATAGTGGGTTCCCCATTGGCATAGGTGATTGGGTTTTACTCACCTTGGTCAGTCATCTAAGCCTACCTAGTTAGGTACCACTTCCGGGGCAGATAATGGTACCTAAGGAGGTCCCATCACTATTCTGGCTGAAATGGCCATTTTTATGATTTCACCTCCTGGCCCAGAATTGGCCAAAATGGCCGAAAATTGGCCGAAACTTGGCCGAAACTGAGACTTAGAGAATCTCAGACTTGCAGTGGGCCATATGGGCTTATCGGGGATAATGTTTTCCATTTATAATTATTTATTTATTATCACTATATTATACATATGCTCCACAGGGTTTCAGTCCTGTGTTTTGTTTTTATTGACTTGTTTATTTATTTATTTATTTAAAAATTCATAAAAAACATACCACAC
>MU129310.1:0-14836 GCA_014904985.1 Hydnum rufescens UP504
TCCATCTGACTATCTTCGCTCACGTTGCCCGCTATGCTTTGGAGCACGTAACAAAGCTGGGGACAGCAAACTGTGAGTAATGCATAATATATTCTTATGCTTGTCTTACTGATATACTGGTTATGTCTTTTAGTCCAGAGTTCTTCTTGTGCCTTGATGCATGCTTTGCCATCCGACAAAACAAGGACTATGATCGTCGTCCAGGCCGCAAAAAGCAACCAGGCAGCCAAGATCCTTGTATTATTCCGCCAGGAACTCGTGAACTACCCCGGAGCTTCCTGGAAGCATGGAAAGCAAGGGTGGAGGCAGCACGCCCTGTCAAGTCACACAACCGTCATACTACGCGTGTGTCTAAGAAGGGCGAGTATGCAGCCGATGTTGCAGATACTGAGGATGACCATGTTGAGCCGGGGTTGCATGTCCCAAACTCGTACCTTGATAGCTGTGGCGAGTCTTTCGTGGCTGCTGATGGAGGGAGAGTGAAGACTCCTGGGGGCACTTCTCGGACACTGGTGTGATGGCAGGTGTTTGTCGTCATGACCGAGTCATTGTCTGGGGCAATATGTGGACACCCGGCGAGCAGCAGTTCTATGCACTGGCCATAATTGACTTTGTTATGGCCCAGCTGCCTGTAGACTGGTGAGTTGGCATTCTCTATGATGTCGGCTGTCAAATTCACCGAAGTGCTCTCAAGTGGAACCTGGTACCATGCTGGATACCCCGAATCGTATTTGGGATTAGTGTATTCCATGCATATGGCCATCAGTGGGTATGCCAACTGTGGTATCATCCTCGGAAAAGTGACGGCTGGGGTCTCACTGATGGAGAGGGTTGTGAGCGTCTTTGGAGTGATCTCCGGCACCTCATTCCGAACCTCCATGTTGCTGGTTTTCATCGCCGATTGTTCCTCTTGGACGTCCAGATTGAACACCTGGACCGTTCAAAGATGTGTGAAGCTGGTGTCTGGTTGGAGAAACGAGTTAAAGCAACGAAGGCACGGCTTGCTCTTGTTGAGGAGAAAAGAGCTAGGATCCACTACAGCAACGAGTATCTGCAGCTGCAGTTCAAGGAACAACGGGCCTATCAGAGCCGACCCCTGGAGCGACAATCAAAGAAGAAAGGCTTCCACGCTGTTGAGAAGATTCTATCTGTCCGTCACCGTCTATACGTAGCTCAAGATCTTGTTGATGTTCTTCAGAAGCAACTACTGTCTGTACCAGTATCGGACACTGTTGCCAGCCGGAACGAAATTGCGGAGATTACATCTGCACTTGTTGAGCAGGAGAAAGTTGTTGTTCGGCTGTCAAAACAAGATGACGATTTGACGGTGGTCCTCAAGCTGGGAGACCCCATGTCATATGACAATCTTATGAAAATGAAGGAGCACCCTTGGTTTGAACACCAGCTCAATATGCATGCTCTGAAGGCATGTATCATTGCCAAGGCCTGCCAGAAGAATTTCGAGATGGACAATCTCACTGGTGCCTTCAGGAGCAAAGCCGTCGGTGAGCAACCTATACTAGGTAGAAAGCTTATAATATTTTACTAATTAGTGTTGTTATTTTAGACCACAATACAATGGAACATACCAGCAAGGCCTTGAAATGGCGCTATCGCTCTGTCAAAAGCCTTGTTGTGGATTACAATAAACGTCGTCAGAGCATGATCAAACTCCATGGCCAGTGAGGGATTCCTCGGAATGCAGTCATCCCTCCCCCCATCGACATCAAGGGTCCTTTCAACCTTGATGTGGACAATGACATCTGGCAGGATGTTGGGCTTGCGGATGACGAGTTTGAGGGGAAGGTGCCGCCTTGGCTTGGTGATGAAGATGTCCGAAATGGCATCCGACTTGTTCAAGAACTCACAAATTGTCGTGATGAGCTTTCTCTCTGTGAATGGGAGCTGTACTCATTGCAGCTTTGGTTTGAGGAAGAATCTGCGGCACTCATGGCAGCTTTGGGGGCTTGTGAAGGTGAGGAATTGATATTTCCATTTGTTGAATAATCTGCTGACATGGCCTGTCCTATAGGGGACCCTGATGTACATTTCCTCATGCTAGAGCGTGTCCAGTGGCTTACAGACTTGGGCAGGAGGTGGGAACACTCAATTAATACTTTGTGCCCAACAGATGTATCGGATGGACTGGATGCACCTGATGCACAGGACACCCTCAGCAAACCTCAGTTGGATCGCATGACTGTTTTAGCAGAACATGCTGGGATCCAACAACAGACAAGGCAACCTCTAGATGTTCTCCACAACCCGGATGCTGAGGAGAGTGTGGACAGCTCTGATGATGAGGAAGACTTTGAGCTGGAACCCGCTCCCATACCTGGGGATTCTGCCCTCATTGCTGCCATGGACTTGGTTGATAAGAATTGTTCAAGTGATGGAGGGAATGAGGTAGATAGCAGTGATGAAGAGGAATCTTCTAATGAGTTATAAGTTTTTGTAGTACCTACAGGTTTGTACGTGACCTTGGAAAATAATTATTGGTTTGAAGTTATTTTCCTAAGTTATTTTCTGGGGCCCCTAGCGGTGAACTTACAAAATGTATGGCCTTTGAAGTTGGTTCCGAGGGGCCCCAGGGGCCCCAGGGGCCCTGGGGCACCTCCAGGGGCCCCTGAGCTCCCTTGTTGATACCCCGAGGGTCCCCTGGGGCCCCAGGCCTATATATCTAACTAGATGGTTTGAATGCAACTCTCATTGTATCTAGTTAGACATAGATAATTGGCTGACCAGCCTGCATATGTCAGATCCAAATTTGTGGAGATTAGATACATCTGGCTTTATACCCATCCATACCCCTCCATCAGGGTTTTATTATGTAATGCCCTTGTAGGGCTTCATGCTCAGAAGTATGTGGCATATGAAACTGCCTCTGCCCATAGGTTCTTAGGTAGACCCTTGGTGATTAGCATAGCTCACACAATCTCAAGTAAGGTCCGGTTCGGCCGCTCGGCCATTCCATGTTGTTGGGGTGAATGGGGCACAGTAAATTTAGATTCCATTCCTTTTTCAGCTAACCATTTTTGGAGATCCTGATTGATAAATTTGCTGCCATTATCAAATTTAAATGCTTTTGGCAGTTGATTTAATTGGGTCTCGATCCACACAACATAGTTTTGGATTTGTTGCCATGCCTCCGACTTTTCCTTAAGGAATTTGACAGTGATTCGTCTCAAATGGTCATCGATGAATGATATGTAATACCGCTGTGGAAGATAAAAACATCCAGTATCAGAAAATGCGAATATCCATTGATCCCAGCCATTGAAATGATCATGTGACCTATTACGAAATTAATTACAGCTATGCATGAAAACAGAGTTCATTCGATTACTCCATCAGTTTTGATCGGAGAGGTATGCCCATATAACTCTTAGAAAGCTACGATTCACACCTTTCGAACGGTACCAAACACAAGTTGAACAGACCAAAACTGCACTCTCCAGGCCAATTTTACTATCAAAATCCAGGATTTCCAGTAAAAAACGAATTTCTCCCTCAGTTCGCATCCGGTCCCCTCGGAACAACCGCGCCTAGAAAGATATACAAAATCCGCATCCAAAGGTACCGATCACGCGAAGAACAAATCAAAACTGAACTCTACAGAACGATATTACTATCAGAATCAACACCCATCAGTAAAAAACGAATTTCTCTGTCAGTTTACACTGGATCTGCTCGAAACAACCGCACCTAGAAAGCTGTTAAAAATCCACATCTAATGATACCAAGAACGTCTATTACAGATGCAAACTGCTGTTTCTGCATCAAATCCCATCCCATGCACTTGTCCCCATTATCAACCAGCAACAAAAACATCTTAACCACTGGACTACAAACAAATTAATCTCCAAGAACTCAGAAATATCCTTTGATTTCATCTCCCATTGCCACAAGTAACTTCTAGAACTTCACAGATAAGAAAGATAACACCTCCTTGACTACCCTTTTGTTCTGTTTATCAATGACTCACCTTCCTTGCAACCACTTTATGAAAGATAACACCTTCTTAGCAACCCTTTTGTTCTGTTTATGAATGACTCACCTTCCTTGCAACCACTTTATGAATGACTCACCCTCCTTGACAACCCTATTGTTCTCACATATGACTCATCTAGGAGTGAGTCATATTCTTTAAACACAGCCACCTTCAGACAGGTATAAAAGCTGGTAGATTTTCCTGTATCCCCCATCTTCTCACTACTGGAATATACTACTGTCTACAAAATCTGCTTGCATCTGAAGAGAGTACTGATCTAAAGCCATCTGGAGCTAAGTCATATACAAGGTTGTTAAGACTAAGTCACTGGAAGCCCTCTACATGAAATACTAAGCCAAGGATAGTTGCAGGACCTAAGGTTAGTGTTGCTGGACATCCAAGGAAAGGTGAGTAATAACAAAGTCAAGTTAGAAGAAGAAAGAAACACATTGACACACTGAATCAAGCTTAAACTAGTCTAGAACCCTCTTTAGAATCCGCATTTTGACCAGGAGAACACAAATAGGTACACACAAATAGCAGTAAACAGTTCAATACAACACGTATAAGCCTTTCACAAGCATCCCACAATATATCATTGACTATAGCTAGTCCATACCACAATCTTATCCTCCACTAAATACCATACACAACTTGTTAGAGAGTGATCAACCATCAGAGCGAACCAGCCCATTGAATAAAAACAGAAATACAGTCTCCCATCTACACACTGGCTGAACCAGAGTTTGATTTGACAGTCATCGGAGCTCCCAATCCTTCTTCTATACCATGATCCTCCAATGGAAGCAGTTCTTGCTGGTCCCCACAAGTCAGAATGTGTGAGATCGCCAGGTTCCCGGCTCAGTTATCACTTGATTGGGAAATGATTGATGATGTAATTTGGCTTGAATACAAGCCTTGCACGCAAGATCTTGATTTGAATCAGGATCAACTTTGATTCCTGTTACCATATTGGAATTGAATAGGGTTTTGAGCCCTGAGATTGACAGGTGGCCAAATCTCCAGTGGGCCTCTCCCCATGAGATTGGCACAGGACTCAATGATGCATAATTTGCTATCTCAGTCATTTGCACTCATCCCTCCAATATGTATGATCTATTGCGTAATGTTCCTTCCATTATGGGCTGTCCATTAGGGGAAAAAATGGTGATTTTTCCATTTTTATGTCATATTTCCCATCCTTGCTCATCAATCTGTGCCAACAACAGTAGACAGTTTCCCACATTTGGGGACAGCCCAAGCTGCATGTGGTATGATACCACAGTTAATTGATATATCAACATGGTAACTTGCCACAACTGATACATCAGATACATACAGCCCCTAATGCTTCAGGAGAAATGTTGCATTTTTGGTGGGGTTTGGAACCTGCATCCCCTTAAACAGGGTATGTAACCAGCTCAAAGTGCCATTTTACCATTAGCTAGCACACTATGAACAACTCTAATTAGTGCTAAATATCCACTTTTGTGTTATGTAAGCAAAAATTAATTGTAGCCCATGGTCCCCCTGAGTATGGTGGCGTGACAGATACCTGTGTAGTGTGCCTTAGTTGTGGAAAAATGCAATACTTTCCAGCTGTGAGTCCTTTTTGTAATTTCAAAAAAAAAAAACTCCAACCAATCCAACTCCACTTCCAACCACCCAACCCTACCATACCATCCACACCATCCATTCCATACCATACATATACCATACCATCCATAACATGTACCTCCATCCCATACCCCCCATACCACCAACTCCAACCCCATACCATACCATACATACCCCCACCTTCCCTAATCCATACCACCCATACCACCTTACCACCCCCATACCCCATACCATCCACCACTTATGTTGATCCAATAAATATTTTCTAAGTCCACAAGTCAAGTGAGGGTACTTATAGAACTCATAAGAGGAAGTTTCATAGAGGGTGGTGTGCTAGTGGTTCAAGTGCACCTTGAGGCTGTGAAAATCCCTGTTGTGGGGATGCAGGTTCAAATTCCCACAAAGTGCAACATTTCTATTTGAGCACAGGGCTGGTCATGAATGTATGAGTTATGTAAGTTACCACTGTGGCAAGTTACCATGTTGAATATACCGCATTTAACTGTGGTATCTACCACAGTTGATAATCACAGTACAGCCGTGTGGTGTTTGGGATATCATGACATGATAGTTTCGACAGGGGTTAAATTTTCCCATTGCATTGAGCCCTTCATAGTGGACAGTGCCTTGGCCTTTTCCCTCCAGTTGCATGTTTTTTGCCGATTCCTTGGATAAGTTTGGCCCAGGAAGATTAGTGAACATTTCCCATTTAGTCACAATATGGGAGTTGTGCCTGGAAAAAAAAAAAGGGGTTTTTTCCCCCGATTTTAGCACATAGATTGGCAGATCGCAAGAGCTGGAATCTGGCACTGGTGCATACTCAGGGTCTCAATGGATTGCCTGGTTGTCAACTCAGGTGTTGTGGACTTGGCTCCTTCCCCCCTTTGTCCCTCTCCTTTTTCCCTTCTGCTTTTGTCAAGGGCCTGTCCTCTTTTCCTCCCCTTTCACCCAACATTGATCCTTCATGTGGCGGGCTTTGAGCACTTTGAGCACATGGCCCTGGGAGTCTGCAGTCTTTGCCCTGTTCAGGGCTAATTTTGCGATCTTGTTTAGACTGTGATTTTGTCACAGCAACTGCGATCTTCCTCAGAATCATTGTAATTAATTCTTCCGATTTGAATCTCTGATTCGTTTGTTTTGGATCCAAAATAATGACTCAAATGAACTCATGAGCTCAGTATGTGCAATTAATAATATGAAAATTCCTATGGTACAGAAGTGGTAGCCCAATATCGCTGTTGGAGGATAAAATCCCACCTACATACATCCTCATCCGGGCCCAACCTACCTCCTCAAACGAATCCATATTCCTGTATTTCTCGCGTATACCACGCTCATTATTCCTCTGGCCATCAAATAGTATGGATTCACATCCAAGGATCCGTGGTCCTTTATACTTTCCTCCACCCTATAAAACGAGACAATATTTGTCTGTCCTTGCACTTCAACAGCCATCTAAATTTGTACTTTTTATTTCCAAGCCAGTTCAACAGGCTAAAGCATTCAACTTGCTTACTTTCGTCCACCTATTGTAATCACTATTGGCATATCAAATGCCTCAAGGGCGGTATTTGCCTTTGATTACATAACACGACTCCACTATTGTCGCGGACTTGTCACATGTGAATAGGGCTATTCACCAAATCTATCAAGGAGTATTTCGTGAATATCTCCCTCAATTTGATCGATCGACTCGGAAAGACAGCGCCCAGAAAGCTCGATCATACCCTGTCTAACGGTACACACACGCGTTGTTCGATGCGAACTGCTCTTCCAGGTCGATTTTACCTCATGCTCCACACAACCTTCAGATGTTCGGCGAAAACCCATCAGTTTTGATCCGATCCGTTGGGAACGACCACCCTGGGAAGATGCTGAAAATCCGCTCGAACGGTACCAAGGACAAACGAGCGGATTAGACTTCAGACTCCTGTATTTAGTCTCCTCATGGCTCATTTCACTTTTACCTCCGCCTTTTTCTGATTATAAGGCAAATTATGGTTCCGGGAACCCTATGTCCCGATGGCGGGTACATCTAGGGCGACCAGGTTTCCACCATTCCTCAAGGGATTGGTCCGTAGCAGAGAGGAGGAAATACCTTGGTTATAACCATATTCTCCTATTCTCACTTGTTAATTGAATATCTCCTTCAGTTTTGAAGCTTTGACTGATTTCTTTTTCCTCATTTTCGCCTTAATCCCACCTTTCCGCCGGTTACATACATTTTCTGTGATGTATATTAAGTGAGGAGATGCGAATTATCCTATCATTTTCCCCCATCCCCAGTTGAAAAGCGAAGTTGAACTGCTGCTGGTGTCGTGGTAAATTCCAAAACTCAACCCCACTAATCACACTTTTGATAGGCTCTCAAGAGGAGGACCTAGAGTGTGATTCCTGATTTATCAACCCTTCATTTATTTCTGGATAGGCTCAGTCTATACAGGACATTTCACCGTCCAAAGACCTCCTCCCCACAAGGACCTAACATTCGGATTGCCCCGTGAATCCCTCTCTTGACTCATATCCATTTCGGGACTGTAGCTGTTCATCCTCTGATTCCCGCTTACATCGTGAGGTTTTCCTTGGCTTTTCAGAATACAGCAATATGTTCTATTATCAGCATAGATTCAGATGGAATTATTTGTAATAATTTTCACCTTTCCACAACTACTCCAAAAATGCCCTTGGCTCCTTGGTGTCACATAATTGCATCCAGATTTGGCTGTGGTCTGAGTGATGCTTAAATGGATGAGTTCTTCATCTCCCATGGTTAATTGGAGTAAGGATCGAGTTTGGAGATCTCGAGTCTCCCATTCTTTGATCAGGGACTCATCACTGGGGCGCGGGTAGCTGCCGTCAATATATTTCATTAGATCAGCTATCTTGAGTAATGCCGTGACCCTGGTTTTCCATGGAAGCCAGTTGTCCCCTTTCAATTGATCGATCTGGTAAAAACCATTGAGGGTGTTCTTGTCTATTGGGGTGATGTCGGGCATAATGAGTGTCTTTGTTTTTAAGCAACTGGTGCTGATAACATGTTAAGATATAAGTCTTTTAGAGAAAACAACACACTATGATTTACCAAGTGAAATCTCGGTATTTATATATGAATACATGTTTCTACGGGGTTCGAGTATATACGGGAATAACGGATGTAGACGGGCCTATACGGTCCTGGACGGTTTTAGATCGTTCC
Source organism: Hydnum rufescens UP504 (assembly GCA_014904985.1). Lineage (NCBI taxonomy): Eukaryota > Fungi > Basidiomycota > Agaricomycetes > Cantharellales > Hydnaceae > Hydnum > Hydnum rufescens. The sequence continues at coordinate 8,805 of MU129310.1, forward strand.
GGAAGGTTCCGGGTTTATTCCCATATCGGGATGTATTCATTCCAATAGATGTTACGACTCTCCCATATTCGACACTTGGCTATAGACATTCCAATTCTGGCGCACACGATAGATTGTCCTGAGCCCAAGGTGTGTGACATCTCTAATTTGGGATGGCAGGAATCGAGCTGGTCGGCAACTTCCATAGGACGCCGGAACCCATATCACGAGAACCCATTCAATCCCTGGGGCAAATCTTAAGAGCTCGCGTATCTCACGAAAATAAAAATTGCCTATCGATTTGAGTTCAGCTGTAAGGAGGGTCTGCTGACTAGTAAGAATAGGTGAACGGCCAATCCCGATGACATTCATGTAGCCGTAGCGCCTCGCCGTTACCTGTAGGCGGCCCAACGAGATATATAAGAGAGAATATGCTTCCACCACCAGTCCAATTCCGACCCCAGCCTCTGGCATTATCAAAGGCTGACTTGTCACCCTTCCCGGGCCCCTTATTCCAGCCATTTCCTCTACTAACTCACATCTACTCTCCAACTCCGACTGTTATGGGGTGTTGTGTATCTCTATGTGTGGCAATACCCTCCCTTCCACAAAGAAAATACTATCTCAAAGGAATGACCCAGGTCCTCCGACACCACCTGAACCCCCAGGCCGGTCGGATACTCCACCCTATCTGCGTTCTCGCCCTGAGAATTTTCATTCAAGGAATAGTTCATCGAGCGGAGACTCATGGGGTCAGTAGGATCCTCATCATCGTCGTCAAGATATCTGACCACATGTTTCCCCAGGTCGATCACTACCCATGCTATCACCAATCGTGCCAATTTCAGCTAGGCGACCCACTCCATTTTCTGCCCCCCTCGCGACAATAGCACCCGGGGGGAGCGACACAGTGTATCCTCTGCCACCCGCATCTCATCCGGAAATTCACTCAGGAGCAATACGGCCATACCTAAACCCAAGTCAAGGGAGGATGTGCGTGGCAGTCGATTTTGGTACTGTGTTATCTGGGGTAGCATGTGGCCTGTCGTCGGACACGGTCGAACAGATTCTGTGGCCTGGACCGAATCGCAAAGTACTTACCTCCCTGATCTACGACGCTCGGGGGCGCGTTGTTGCGTGGGGCCATAGATTCCAGGCCATCGAACTTGAAAAGGGTTGGATTCGTTGCGAAATGTAGTTTGATTATCTCTACATTGTCTTACCCCCTGCTTATGTTCGCCCCAAAATAGGTTCAAACTTTTGTTGGATCCTAATGGTGCCTCAGATCTCATCCCCAGATTTTTTCCCGTATGTCTCATACACTTCAACATCAATGCCGCTCGTGATGCTGACAATGTATATTCAGTTAGGTAAGGGACCGATCGATGTTATAACCGATTACCTGCGCGAGCTTTGGCAGGTATGATTCCTTCCCGTTGTAGTTATTTTTCCTCGGAAAGGAAACTAGGAATGTCTTCCCCATATAGAATGCAAAACCAAGGATCCTCATGCGTGGTTATACGAAAGAGGCCCTGCGTATGTCATCTGGCTCTTGGTGTCTCCTGTGTTCTTTTTGTAATGATGTAAGGTTGTAGAATCTGCTGATATTTGGCTTAGTGAGCCTCCCAGTAAGTATGTCTATGTTACATGGTTTGACACATTGCATCCACAGCCATCCCGGCGACCTGGAACGTACGAAATGGCGAGATGATGCGAGACGCGGCCTATGCGGCGTGAGCATCAGTGTTGACCGCCGAGTCAGCCCATTTATATTCTGTTCCCAGTGGTCTGGTGGCGCCCGAGGGCTCTCAGGAATACGCGGGGGGTCGGGATCGATTACATATCATATCGTATGTCGCGTCTTGCCCATTGGGTACGATCTCTTCATTGAAGATTTTCTGTATTCAGTGAACCAGAAGCCGGGGCGGTGCATTGCCTCCTTTGGAAAGATCTGAACCTCAAGCCGGGCCAGTCTTTCATGGTGTGCAACGCCGGGGGCGGCAGCATAGTGCGTTTCCTTTGTTTTTTCTCCTAGCGTACAATCAAGGATACTCGCACAGGATACGGCGATTTACCGACTTTTAGGGGATGTAACTCAGATTGAAGAGCAGTCGGCTTCTTCAGGTGCCAGCTGCGGATCGCATTTCCTGGACATCTATTTCCGCGTTTATCTGGAAGAGTGGCATAGAACTCGAAATATCCTATTGAGCGAGATGAATCTAACGCGTTATATGCATGCTTTCACGTATTCGCAGAAACTCCAGTTGCAGGAGAATCGGACGTGAAGGATCTATATTTTGAGTGCTTCGACCCTTCCGATTATAGTGAGTCTAATCAAGTCATTGGATATGCGTAGCCCAACCTTCAGCTACTTTCTCGATAGACATCCCTGCTCTTTCCGATGACGAGTTTTTCAACGGGCAACTCGTGGTGCCAGTGAACGATCTCAAAGAGCGAGTGTTTGACCCCGTTGTCGACAAGGTACGATTTTTCGGATCTGGATCTTGCCCCGTCTAAAATTCGTGTGGATTTTTCAGGTCCTCGGCGTGCTGGAAGCTCAATTGCAGAGAGTGGACTCAGTGGATGCCCTCCTTCTCGTGGGCGGGTTTTCTGCCAACCCATATCTTTTGAATCGTATCCGGGTACGAATATGATGTCGTCTTTCGATTTCTCACATATTTATGACGCCACGGTGAATGCAGGATACATTCCACGAGGCGCTTGCATGGAAGGATTCTGAATCCCATGGATGAGGATATAGCGACGTCTCTCGGAGCCACCCAATATGGTCTCACGGAAAGTCTCATACGGAGGCATAAGGGAGCCCCGAGAATCATCGCTTCCAAGAGCTATATTATCGGTATCGGACCCAATCTAGCGACCAGACCGCAGGCGACTGGAACTCAGGAAATACTCCTGAGATGATGACTGGCTTGAACGGAGTTTTCAAGTATGTACTAGACTTGAATAATTGTGCTTTACCTGTCGCCTCGTTGACGGATCTTCCCTGCTTCAAGAGTGCAGTGGTTTGGTGGTCAAAGGCGCAGTGTTGAGAAAGGGGGAGCCAGTCCTCCAAGAATTCACGAAGACTTCCTCTAGTCCATCAGGTAGGAACGACCTGTGCGATATTCGCCTGAGCTTTGGAGGTTCTGATTTATCGCATGGTTAGATTCCGTCTTTATTGCACGAGTATACACCTCCGATTCAGCAGAGATACGGCCTGATACGAGTAGAGGCGACTTGGAACACATCCAAGATTGGGAAATCGATCTTAGTGATACATCGTTGTTCAAGCAAAATGCGCGGAATTCTCCTCGGAATAGGTTTGATACAGGTGGGTGATTGTTCTTGTCGAAGCTCACGTAGGTCAGGGGTCTAACTGTTTGCGTAGTTTTCGAGATTGGTATCGAAATTGCGAGTCAAGGTGAGTGGACTCTAGGTACGTGCTAGATAGCATATTCACTTAGCTCATTCCGTGAATGTTCCAGAAGCGCACGTAGTATGGTTTTGTGATGGAAGACGGGGGCGGGCGATTAACGCTACCTGGAATTCCCGGGAATTGAATTTTGTACAATCCAGTGCGAACTGCAACCTTCTCCCTGGACTGGTTCATGTGGAGATTGCGTGTTCTTCACTCGGTATTTCTATTCATTTCACGTATATACAGTAGCCCCTTTCATAACAACACAGACCGATGATTTTAGTTCATTCTCTCATATTAATTCCGTACTTTGCTCTATATACGCGCAGAAAAAATCATCAACTCCATCCTCAAGGCCCCCGGCTCTCCTTTCCCGAGGCGGCATCCACACATGAGGTTTAGGAACATGCATCCTGTGCGCCACCGGCGGGTCCTCAGGAAGCTCGGGTGGAACAAGTGCTCCCAACCCTCCATCGCCGCGGAGGTGCAAACCGCTTCGCGCCTGGAGCAAGCATCCTCACCTGCAAGAGAAAACATCCCCCTGAAACAGGAGACAGCATATGCGTCATGTAAGACTCCCCCGCTCCTCTTTCTCGTCGCCCTCCTGTAGAGAAACCCAAATCGGCGGCCTGGAGAAGCACAAGGAGCGCATTGAGCCGCCCGAGGATGGCGAAGAAGATGTCTGCAGAATGATAAACCATGCTGGACCCTAGGGCTTTCCGTTTCCTTGAAGAAATCGAACGAGGGATATTGGGAATATCCGCGTGTGGGCCAAATCGAGTAAGGTTCAAGGTCAGTTCGATCTCGCGCCCTAAAATGAGCGGCCAGAATGAGTACCTATTCGATACGTGAGCCGAAAGGATGGACAGGAATCGAATAGAATTCCCGCGTGGCCGTCATAGCTACTTACCATGCCATAAGATATGCCTGCACGGTGACAGACGGCCGGTCGGCTTCGTAGCAGCCTCGTTCTAAGTCAGGGTTAACTACAATATGCGTAGAGCAGCACAAAGAAACGGTAAGGCCAGCAATAGTGCTACCGATCTTGAGTCTTTGACGCCTCCACACTCGTGCAGTGATCGAGCACCATATCGTGGCAGGCGCAGAGTCCTAAGTAGCTTCCACAAGGGTGTAGTGCGAGGATGAACAAGGGCAAAACCATCGAGGAACAGCAAAGCACCAGGGGCCCAAACGATACAGGACCAAGAGGAGAGGGGAATCTCCAACCACTTATTCCTACAGCTTCATCAACAAGCGAGAAAAATGATGCGGAAAGGTATCGGAGGGAGTAGCAGGTCGGTGACATCCAAAGAAATACGTACAATGAGTTCTGAAAGAGCAAAGTTGATGAATGCAAGCGTGCAAGCCTCGAGCACCGCCTGACAGGGTCGAGAGACGGGAATTCCTGTGTGGATATACAAATGGCAAACGCCGGTAAGAGACCCGACTGTCACTGACCTGTCCGCAGTAGTGCTTCTCTGAAGGCGTATTTGGCCTGGGAATTCCGCAGACTCAGACGCGGACTGCGTGGCCCGCTATCTAATAGGTCCGCAAATATAGGTGAAAAAATATTTACATTTTTAACAGGAGGTGCGTGTAGGAACGTGTACACTATCAATTGTATCGCGGCAAACTGTAATACACCAGTGTCATCTTGCACGATACATTACGATTTATGTCCGGAATGCGTGCAGGGCTAAGGGTTCTGGTCGGATCCCCGAAACCTTTCGAAGAACGTTCTCAACGATAAAAATGGCAAAACGTTTGAGGTTCAATTCGCCATTTTTACTGAGAACGACTCTCGGGAATTCCCACCAGGCCTAAAGCATCAGGGACGTGACTAATATGGGATCCTTATAAACCCACTGATCAGCCGCTGGAAAACGACAAACCAACAACGAATGGCATCCCTAAGATTGCAGCATCGCAGGTGTGGGCACGGGGAGGAGGAACCGGCGCTTGCCATAGCGTACGAGCTCTTCATTCTCATCTTTCTCGCTAAAGTCTCTCACGCCCTGCTTCAGCCGACGCGTTCCGGCAAAAGCGGGTTACAAGTTGATCTCCTCTCCGAAAATGCACAAGCGTTCAAGCGCTTCCGGATTCCATTAAGCCATGGTGGTTGGTACGAGCTTTTCCCCATCCTTCATGTTCGCGGTGCTCATATCCCCTCCGCAAAGCGTATCCGTCCACTCTCCGCATACTTCACACGAAATTCAGCCATGCCTTCGACTCTATCAAGAAGAGTGGCCAGGTGATTCAATCAGATCACGCTATGGAACGTCGGAGAGGGCATCTTCCGCTTCTGATGTACCGAGGAGGAGCTCGAAAACTGTGGATACTAGTGTTCGGACCCTTTGGCTTTTGCCGCGAATCCATCACCACTTTCAAAGAAAAGAGTATAGGCGTTTTCACAGTGATCGGTCAACGAGTTGACCCCGCCACGCGTGTGTGGACTTCCAGGTTGGATGACCAAGGATCGAGGGGCCACTTATATTTACCGGGCCACAGCAATCTTTCGTGGGAAAAATGTCACCCTCCGCCTTCGCATACGGAAGGGGTTTGCCTCCCGGCCTTTCGCAATCATGGCGAAGGGATTTGGAAAACAGAACATCCACGTATGTTCTATTCAAGA
>MU129310.1:14861-30548 GCA_014904985.1 Hydnum rufescens UP504
TTTTTTCATACGTATTTTGTTGAGATGGTCAGTTTCATTATGGTAACACTGGGATATTGTGATGAGGTACGTCTCATATCTTTTCGGGAATCTAGTTTTTACATAGGTATATTAGTTAACTTTGATGTTTTTAGCCTTATGGGTGTGGTGAACCATTTTTCCGGCTTTCATTCCAGGCACAGATCTCATGCGCGCTCGCTGAGGTCTCTCCTCCCTTTCTTCTACCGTTCCACAAATTCTCACACACGTGTTTTAAGCGGCTGCTTACATGCCATGTTAATAATAGAACGAGCAAACTTCATGTCCTTATCTCTTTGTCGGGTGTCAGTCTGGCACGTGAGGTATTCACTCTTTTTCGTCTCCGAAACCATCCACCTCACGCGTTTTTTTTTGTGGCGAAAGGGTCTTTGGAGGGGTTTTGGACAATACGGTATTCGGACATATATGAAGACGTGCCGGGAAGCAGGATCACTTTAAAATGCCAGGTATGTCGATCTCCGAGCGAATGGATTAGCTTCGGACCAGCCCCCTCATGGACCTCCCCAAGTCACCTTTTGTTCTGCAGTCAACCCCTTGCGTTGAGTGGACATTCGCTTCCGTCAGGTTGCCAGCAACTCCGCACATTCTTCGCGCGCGCGTGGTTTTCCCGCAGCCAATTGGAAGCCGTCACAATGCAATACGGTGTCCCAGGAAGAGAAATTCGATGGCGATACTGTACGCTGTGACATACAGAGACGCTTCAGAGAACGAAAAAGAATCATAGGATCGGGGGCTGTATCTCTGAAGAAACGAGGTGCGGTGCATTCAGATACACCTTAGAGCTGATGATCGCGGCACAATTTCCAACAGAGCCCATCACTGCTGCATATATATATACCGGTCTATAGCGGCATGGATAACGAGATGAAATCGAGACCACCCTCTCGTGGGTCCCAAGCCACCACAACATCGTGGGAAACGAACGTTCGGACACTCTAGCCAAACGGGGGCAGCCCCAGGCAGCCCAGACGGCCAAAATTCTACTCAGCCGCATTCGCTGGATGCATGCGGAGCTACGACTTGCGAAGACGATGGACCCAACTGTGGATCACAGACCCAAGAAGGGGGGAACGATCCAGTTCCCCCTCCCTCCCTCGCCCCGACGAAATGGCCATGCAAACTCTCACGCAAGACCTTCAGGCTCGTACAATGCCGGACAGGTCACGCCCATGTCGGCACCTACCACGTGAAATTCGTACCAGACGAAGACAAAGTGTGCCAATGCGGGGAGCCCACGCAACCCGAAAACACCTTCTCCCAGGCTGCCCAAGGTTTGAAGGCCAACGATACCCCCAGGGGAGGGTGAAGACTGACAGATGTAGCATCTGTGGGCGCACTGAAAGGAATGGTCAAATTCATCGAAGTATGCCCGGTGTTCACAAAGTTGAGTGTATAGTAACACCCTGTGTATATATGAATTATGCCTTGAAGCCAAAGAGGACCAAACTATGGCAAGAACACTGCATAAAGGAATGGGACGGGAAGGCTGAGTAGACATGAGGCACAACAACACTACAACAAGCCTAGTGAGTGATTGGAACCACGGAATAGCCAACTACATCAGTTATACCCCCTGTAAAAGGACTGCCTCAGGCACTTAGCTATTAGCCATAGGCAGCCCAACATGGCATACAAGAGAGATTCACACTTAGGGAGCATGTACAGGTGGAACATCCAGACAAAAAGTGCAGAGCTCAAGCATATGTATCCAATCCTCAGGAATGTGGCACCTCACAACATTGTTAATGGGTACTACAAAAACCCATTTCCATCGCCTGGTAATCTTGTTCCTTTCAGCAGCATTCCACAGCTTTAGCAAGCCTGCTTCTTTGACAGTATGTACCACGGCCGTGGTAACTTGGAATGCATATAGAAATCCTTGATTCATGGTGAAAAAATGGAAAGTCGGGTTGTTGCTGCACAGGGGAACATAGAATGTGTTGTCGACGAGGGTGAGGGCATCCAATTCCTGATCCCGGTATTCACGGAGGGTTCGATGCAAGCCAAGAAAAATCTCTTTCACTGGTTCGATTGTTTCATCCGTGTCGAACCGCTGTCGCGGCGCCGTTTAAAAGGTTCCGGCCGGTTTTAGGCCGCCAATAATGCCATTGTTTAAAACACCCCCTGTTTATGAAATCTATATATCACAACTTCGACCCAATGGGGTCCGCTTTTTCAGCGTACATGGCCTGCCAGCCATAAAAGGCCTCCTTGGCTACGGGGGGTGTCAGCATGATGAATACGACGCGACACCATATGCGCAGAGAACCAAGTACCAGAAACTCACCAACTTCCAGAGGCGCCTCCTGGACAATCTACATGATCCAAAGTAGGTAAGGGATTGCACATTACAAATAAATTTGCAGGACATACCAGATGGCTCGAATTGATCTTCACATTAGTGGAATTGACCGGCCGGCGCCAAACCGTAGCCTGAGTGAGGTCCGCTGTCCTCCTATTGGATAATGGGGAAAAAATCAGGAACTGGACCGACCCCGTCGAAGACGGAGAGAGAAGGCACTGGGAAGCGAAGCGAATGATGCCAGTGGCTCACCCCTCTAATGGCCCGCGCGCCATAATCCACTTGATCTTTACTTTCTCATCAAGTTCTTCAAGCATTTCATACGTCTCTTTCTCGAAGAAATCGTCCGCGAAACACACCGCCTCCTGAGGAAAAAAAAAAAAAACACAAGAAAGTCTCGCCACTGTCCGTGGTAATTCCATGCCAATGAACGGATGGAAAACTCGCCTGAAAGCTGCTCATTTTGAGTCGCACGCCGCCCCGTCCGACGGCGGTATATCGACCAGGCCATACTGGATATAAAGGTCAAGTATCTCCGGGGCCCATACATTGAAGGTCGGGTTCCGCAAGAAGTGCGCTTTTGCCTCTTTCCTATCCGCGCACCGCAGCATATCGGTTTCAATACCCAAACCCATGCGTGCGTACGATGAAACGGGGAGGGCGAGGAACGTACCGGGAGGACCACGACGGGCGCCGCAGGAGCGACCCCATCACGAAGCTATCAGCGCGGGAATTGGGCTCGGGGAAAATGATTGGCTCGACGAGGGTGATTGAGTGAAAGATATTCGGATTGGCACAAGCCACACTTGCTCTACATAGGCGGCGGTTCGATCACCATGGCATCGTGGCCAAAAATTTTATACGAAATCAGGGCTCACATTGCACAACCTCCGATCGCATGACCCAGCGCGACGACATTGCGGTCGTGAACCCAGACTGCCGGCGCCGTGAGAACACTCGGATGATACACGGTCCAGGTGGACAGGAAGAGGCTGTGTCGAAGCCACAAAAGGTCCCTCAGGGATAAAGTCCTCTACAAGATTTAGCACATCCCGGGCGTGATCGATCCAATCGACTGTAATATTTTACTCTTAGCATCTATCAGAGAAATGGTCAGGAGAAGAAGAGAACCTACAGACATCGCCAAGATACTTCTCGTTCAACAGAGCACTGTCGCCAGAATTAACAGCGTCTATAGACCATATTTCATCGATGTGGATCCCAGTGGACGGACGAGCGACAAAGGAAATAAGATGTTTAATTGTCGACTCCCAAACCTTCACGGTAATTTGAATCCAGGGTCAGAGAAGAAAATCGTGAGTAATCGTTTGGGACTGACTTCTTTATGGAATCCATTGGAGTGGGCAACTACCACAATTATTCCAATGTCCTTCTTTTCTTTAGGTGCCCCAACACGTGCATAACGATTTACGACATTCCATAATACAGGTACAGGTAATTCCTGCTGGGGATCCTTCAGAACCCCAGAATCATGGTTCTTGGCACACAGCTTTCGCAGAGCAGCCCGCTTTCCTCTCAGTTTAGATGCCGTGTCGATAGCCCACGCCTGACGTTCACGCTTCTGTTCAGGGGTGGTGAGATGGACGGCACAGGCTCCAGCTGGGAATGTCGTCTGGGCTCTAGAAAGGACTGGCGAGGATGTGAGGCTGGTATAATATGCGTCGTCACATTATACCCAGGTGCAAAATGGATTGAACGCGGAGGAGAAGGGAGCGCGGGATAACTGCGGAAGCTGGGCAGAAATGTGGGTAGATCGCGAAGTCTTCGAGTCGGAGATGACGCGTAATTTGGGGGGCCGTTGGACGTGGTATTGAAGAAGACATCTCGTGAGATCGACTGGATAGCGGGTGGGATGTTGAGTTCGGGCCACAAGCTCAGAACCGTGAACTCGTAGCTTATGTACTAGTACTGGTATCCAAAGAAGGGGCGTGGAGATCCGTACTCGACTCCCAGGCTCCCAGGCAGGACTGCCGAGACATTGACATGTATTTCTCGATATCAAGTGTTATCGTTCGTGTCACAGGAAACCATTCGCGATTTGGTGGCGATACGATAGGTATTTGGCGGAGATGCCGAGGCCGGCGGCATGTTCCGCAGATATTGCTTTACATAACACCGATCAGTACTGCTGAATGACTTGCATCGACCTGCCTCAGCAAGCGGGGTTGAATTTCTCAACTTAGAATCCTTCTGATTATGGGATGAATGTACTCTCCATTTTCGTACGAGCGGCATCCCAGATGCGGCCCAAGTTCATACTGAATGGGACGAATTGGGTCGAAAGGAATCCGGGGGTGTTTGGACACAATCAATGAAAGCTGAACGAGACTGAGGCCGGTTGTGGTTGTTGCAGTGAGCACAAACAGCGAGTGTGGCCCCTGTCATGCTCACAGTCGATCCCGCTCAGCAGTACGTCAGTACACGTGTCAGGGTGCCGCGGCTCGAAGGTCAGAGATGATATTTTGCGTTACTGTACTGTACAAGCACAAATAACGTTCAGTTTTAGTTGAGCAGAGCAGCTACAGTCGCGCGCGAGCGAGGGCCGCGGCATCGGCCGGCAGTATCCTGCGTTCGTCCATATTCGCAGCATCGACCACCACCTTCAACAGATTCGTCCGCATCAGCCCATACACACCCGTTTTGGCTCGCGCTGCTTTTGCCTCGGCCAGTTTGTGAGCCTCACGCAGGACGCCGTCCGTACCCCCGTCGGCCAGTACATCAACTATACCAATGGCATGGAGTTCCTGAGGAGTGAAGCGGTGGGCATCCAGCGTTGCAGCGCGAATAACTGCCGCATTGGGAAATCTATAATTCAGGATGGCAGCCCCGGAAGGGGGAAACGGGGCCCCCAAGTCCGCCTGAAAACTCCTTCAGGACAACTCGAGTAGGAAGAGCAATATGTAGGCAGACAGACCTCGTTCATACAGCACCACGCCCTACCGGATGTCATGACCCGATAATCGCACATGAGAGCAACACCAAAGGCAGCTGCGAAGCAATGACCGTTGATGGCAGCAATGACTGGCACTGAGAACACAATATTCGGGTGTAAGGACAGGGTCCAGACCAAAAAAAGCAGTTACAGACTCGGGAAGCCAAGAAGCCGTCGCACCAATGCGTCATAGTAATCTAGTGCCGAGGGGTGAGAACAAGGGACGGAAGACCAAAAAGAGTATGCGCGCACTGGAGAAGAATCCAGGGTCCTTCTGCGCTGTCTCGTAATCGAGCCCTGTTCAACGATTGGTTGGCACCCGTGAACATGACCGCAGAGACGAGCATAAATCGTACCGTTAGACCAGAATTTCTGCTGCGATTTCTTGCCGATGATGATGAGGGCGCCTGGGGCACCAACTTCCGTAGTAGAGGATCTCCAGTCCTTTTCTACGAGATCAAGAGCCTTGAGGAGCGTTTTATCAATGAACTCGTGACTAAGGCGATTGTCGAGTCCGTGGTGCATCTCCAGCTCCCAGATGGTGGGCGTGGGATGGTGAACAGACGCCAAGGAAACCGGGGAGCCAATCGGAAAACTAATGGGATATGGCATAGTGAGAAATCGAGATGGACGTGAAAAAGCACAAGGCGATGGGATGTCCCTTATTCGACAGCCAGTATCTATATATAACTGGGCCATTGCCCTTTCAACAGCAATGGCATTTCCTTATTTGGAAATCACGTGCTTATTCGGGCACTTCATTGTGTTCCAGCCTGCCACAGGGCCTTTTTTTTGGCTGTTAACTGGACAGTACAGCACCCTGCATTACCTCTGTTTTATTGTACAAAGAAGGGATTACAAAGAACAAATACAAAATTGAACTCAAAAAAAAACAGTACACGCACCTGGTGCCTACAGACCCTAGTTGATCTGAAGAGGTAATATGTTGGAGAGAACCTAGGACCCCATGCACACGAATTTTCGTGTGCATGGGTGCCCTGGCTCCTCCGTTATTTGCAGTTTCGTATGGGTCTATTTCTTTGAACCAGCCACAGGCTTTGGCGCGTTAAAATCGCCGGTGACAAGGACAATCCCGTCATCATGGGATCGCCCTCACCACCATTCGGGGTAGGCGTGTAGGTAGGGAAGAGAATTAGTCCCTACAATGGGGATAACTTGGATTCTTAGTACCAAATTAAAGCAGCGCAAACGGGAAAGCTTAAAGCTGCCCCACTCACGCCGAAGAGGCGGATTTGGGGGGACTCAGCTTATCACCACACCCCAGCCTTGCTGGGGTGTGGTGTCCTGCTTATCATGCAGGCAGTTTGGGTCTTTGGGTTCGTCAGTCGTGCGGATTGCGCGGAATTGTAAGCTCCGCAGTCGTTCCAGTACATGATGGGTTTCCGTCGTTGTCATCGCTCCAGGTGGGGGAGGGGTGCAGGCAAGTGTGATGGTCCCTAAAATGAAAGTAATCGAATTATTAGTACATAATTAAAGCAGCACAAAAAGGGGAGCCCAAGCAGCCCTTTTTGTGCAATATGAAGGATAAACATACTTACCTGATTACCACATCCCAGCAAAGCTGGGGTGTAGTTTCCTGTCTCGGGTGCTTTATCGCCGGTTTCTGGGTCCAGAAGGGTCATATGACCCGTAATCGCCCGCGACGATGACCGGATCATCAGATGGCGGCGTCCATACCATCATTTGAAGTGCGTGAGGAAGGTGGGCAGCAGAGATAGACCCTGTAATGGAACAAGTTTGAATTGTTAGTAAAGACTGAAAGCTACGCAAAAAGGGCAGCTTAAGAGCTGCCTCTTCGCAAAAGACAAGATATGTAGATAGCATACATACCTTATTGCCACGCCCCAGCCTTGCTGGGTGCGGTGTCCTGTTTATGGCGGTTTGTCGTCGGCTTCTTCGGTCACGTGGGGTCAGAAACCCCGTAATCGTGCACAACGACGATTGCATTGTCATCCTCGACAGCGGCGATACCGTCTTTATCGTTGTTTGACGTGCGGGGGCCGATTGCGCAGGTGCAATAGTCCCTATAATGAAGACGGCTCAAAATGTTAGTAAAAAATAAGGCTGTACAAAAGAGGCAGCTGAAAGCTGCCCCACTTGTGCAAGACGAGATATAAGCACTAATCCACGTACCTTATCACCACACCCCAGCGAGGCTGGGGTGTGAAAGCTTATTTGTGGCATTTTGCTCTTGGTTGCTTCGGTCAGGTCACGCCAAATACAGAAGATCTGGCATCGTTTGCAACGACGATGGTAGCATCATCGTCGTTTGACATTGGGGGGTGGGGGTGGAGTGATACTCCCTATGATGAAAAGAATTCAAGATATTAGTAAATAATCGAAGGAGTGCAAAAGGAGTGCCTTGAAACCACTCCTTTTGCGAAAAAGTAAATAAAATCTTACCTTATTCACCACACCCCAGTGTCATCACTGAGGTGCTCGTTCGCACTCGACGTGATGGTATTCCATAAATCAGGCGTCGGATGAAGCCACGACTCAACGCCGGCAAGTGCCAGGTTCATAACAAAAGGGCAGCAACGAAGACACCACACAGAGCAGTGTTTCAGGTCATACTGTTGGAGAATCGGTGCGGAGCCACTTATATTCACACAACGAAAGGAAAGATAGAGCGTTTGATCAGAGCTCAAGCAAACGCTTGAGGGAACTTCGGTACATCCCGAGAAACTATCTAGAAGGATATGCTGACTAAGCGATGAGCGTTAGAGCTTGCCCATCCCCAATTCCCACACATACGAGAGGGGATGTGCACGATATTGTATTTAATAATTATTTTGGTGATAATATTGAAGAAAAAGACAACAATGGGCAAGATCTGAATAAGCAATGTATTATGGCACTAAACAGGGGATTGGGTCACCTGTATAAATCAGTGCCCCAGGGTCACATATATATATACTACATGACAGATTCATAAAAATGGATGTCAGATATCTCGAGAGATACCCAAGTGTATAATTTCCTTATTTGGGTATGTGTATTTCCTCATTTGTTCAGTCACATCACAGTATTAGAGCCTCAAAATAGGGTATTGAAACACCATCTGGTATGCCCACAAAGATATGATTTTTTCATAATTTTTGATGCAAATGCTATGTCATGGGTTCTACACAATCAGAGTAGCTGTTGATTCTGACCTACCACAGCTACTCTGATTGTGTGGAACCTGTGACATAGCATTTTAATTAGAAATGTTTTTGTGGGCATACTGGATATACTTATGATCCCCAGTTCAGTGTCATAGTACTGCAGTTAGTAGTTTCGGGCCAAAGGAACGACATCCGAGAACATGGGCTAGTGTTAGTGGTGTATGAGTCCAGCGGGCACCCGGCCTTACTACCATTCTACTTATGTACATACAATGTACCTCTTGTTCCTACTTGACTCTTTCTTCTCTTTTCTCCTTCTCAAACCAACCCAGTGGAAAGCTTCTCCACTGGAGTTTGGTGCTGCCCCGGTTATAGCTAGATTCATCTACATTTACGTAATTGACTCGCATAGCTAGCCACGGAAAGACCCGAAATGTATCTTTTCTCTCCTCATTCAGGCTGCCGTCTGCAGTGTACTGAAACAGTACACTATGGTCTCTGCACTGAGTGGCATATTACTACTCAGACTCGTAAGCTACGTTATGGTTTACCCCAAGGATATGGTTCCCCGACTCAGCCCCACTCTTGAACCCTTTGTCGACCCGACTCGTGGAACGACTCGTATTCTAACTGGTGACAGCCACGACCATAAACCCGGTCCAGAACCCCCACTGGGATTGTCTCGTCACCTTAAGCTCAATTCGGATACTACCGAATTAACACTGGTGGAGTGTGTAAGAACCCGAATACAGGATTCAACACTCATTTCTCCTATCCTCGACCGAGCTTATGAAGCGCTCTCAAACAAGACCCGCAACCCCCTGTTAAACAGGGTGGATACCTCAACAGGGGTGGTCACTCCCCCAAAAATTATTGAGACCAAAGGCATAGCCTCACCGAACTGGACCAGGCCCAGCCTGAGGTCTGGACAAAGCCCAGATTCCACTGCCTCCAGCCTCACGGGAACAGCGTGGAAGCCTGGCCACCACACGCAACGTGATTATTCAGATACCCGGACAAGCAAGGCCGGGTGGGTACTTAAGGATCATTCATTGTCTACAAACTATATGGACCCCTTATGTGTCGACTACTACATGCACACATCCCGAAACACTCTGCAAGACCCTCATCGAGATAGCAGTTCGGTCATGCCTGTATCGAATGAACGAGCCAGATCTACGACCAACGAATCCTTGACCAATGAAAACTCCGTAGATCAGGAACTACTCTGTCGAAGAACCCTACTGGCATCGGTAGCGGACTCCATACGACGTGAGCAAGGTCCCAGCGCAGCTGCCGATGTATGTTTGATCAACACCTCGTTATATCATTTGGCGTACAATCTGGATGTGGAGTCTCCCTTGTTCACCAGTACCGTCATCCGTGCGTCTCGCACAGGACACCCTACAGTCTTTAAACCTGACACGGAGTTCTGCCTTACACTGTTACAATGTGGCCAAATATTGCAAGACACTGCAGCAGAAATGGCAAAGCATTACTTCCTATTGGACCCCGATCCCTACAAATTCGACCTGGGGGGCATGTTAGCTGTCCATATGAGTGCAGGAGTCTCCTCTGAAGACAAGGTCCTACAGCTAGCTGCCTTGGCCCTACGTCGGTTACGCACTGGACTCAAGATCATTGCACAACTGCAAAGTGTCGACGAGAATGAATCTGTAGCCTATACTACGAACTCCAAAGCACAGGGATACGTGACTGGGATTGTGAACAACCCTCCCCAGGTCGCCTTGCCTTTAGCAGCTTACTCAGTACCGGAACGAGGGTTACTATGGCGAAATCAAGAGATACCAACGCCTGGAACATTGGCCAGTGACAAAGGGACCCAACTGCCACGTCCTCGATTCGACGTTCAACGACCCCACCCTTCGATAGACCCTCTACGACAACAGGTCCTGGTAAACACTACCAGAACGACTGGTATTCAAGGGTCTGAATCCCGGGATTATCGATCCGAACCACCTCCCAGACCGGTGGACACCCCCTTGGCTCCTCGAGCCCCATCTGATCATGGACGGCCGGAAGGCACGCACTGGAATCCCCCAGACGGGGGCCCCAGATGGGGATGACTCAGGGAACGGAGATGGACCCCCTGGCGGAAGGTTCCCCCATCAAGGACGACCTCCGATGGGGCCCGGTGGTGGCCATCCCGACCAAGGGTGGCCCAACAATGGTCCTCCTGGACCTGGTCCACCAGATTGTGGGCCACCAGCTGTGGGAATCAACGATGCGGCCTGTCAACGAGAAGCCTACTATGAACCTAAGTTTAAACTCGAATTCCGGCCCAACGACCTACCAGAGTATGATGGGTTGGATAATGCTTTCGTTACGTGGACCGAGGACTTGGACCGTTACGCCGCTGGGAGTCATTGAATGTGTGAACAACTAGCTTTTGCCGCTACCATGAGGTTTACCAAACACGCAGATGTATGGTGGCAGAGCCTGCCCAACGCTACAAAGATTCAGGCTAGTCAAGACTGGGACTCGTTGAAACTCATTATGAGGACTCAATTACTGGGTACACGTTGGTATGACAAGCAAGTCACTATCTACGACGAACTACGATTCCGTAACCGAGGGCACGAAAAGGAGACACCCACCGAATGGCTTACCCGTAAGGTAAGGGCCCGCCGAGTATTGCACCTGCCGCCTGATATACCCGATCCTGCATTCGATTCCCTGGAAGTGGGTACTCTTATGGAACACGCCCCACCATCCTGGAGAGCCTACGTGGATGTGGACCTTTGCCACGACACGGACGCCCTGTTCTCGAGAGTTAAGGACCAAGAGGATGCCCTTTTGGCCATATCGAACCTTTCCAATTCACGACAGACCGAGGACATAGCCAATGAGGTGATACGTCGAGTACGTGAGGATCTTCGACGAAGCCGGTACTGTTCGCCCGCCATGATGGCCAGTTCAAGTTCACTTGAACTGAGTTATGCGTATGAGCCCAGTGATGTAAGGTCTAAAAGGAAACCCATTCGGCCATGTTGACATTGTGGAAGCAAACTGCACTACGATTACAACTGCGGTTCCTACAAAAAGGATCCAAAGCGAGCCAAACTGACTACGAGTACTAGACGTGACGTAGCCTACCGTAAGGCCTACATTGCCATGACTTCAGGGTCGGAAGAGGTCTACCAGGCCGCTATGGTAGCCGCCCACGAAGCTCTTAGTAGTGAGGAAGAGGACAAAGAAACTGACATTCTGTTTACTGTACCCGATGAATCGTCCCTAGAGGGAATTGCTTGCTATGTCGTCCCTGGTGAGGGTGGATCCGCCCCCGACCTAAACATTGAAAGGACACACGACTCCCCTGAAGAAGTGTACGCTCCAGAGCCTACGGTAAAAAGGCCCCCAGGACTAGCCAGCCTGGGAATGGATGCTTTCAAATTGCAATGTTGTGTCAATGATGTGAACGGCCCCATGATTGAAGTGGTCGCCGACTCAGGAGCCGCAGCCACCTTAGTGTCAGCCAAGTGTCTGAAGGCCCTGAAGGAACGAGGCCTGGAAATTAAGCAAGGGTTAAAACTGAGACTACTGCACCTTACTGGGGAAGCCAAGTGTCTAGGATATGTTATGCTTGATCTGTATTTTCGTAGTCAATTGGGGCCCATACTACTCCGAGGAGTCGAAGCCTACGTTGTCGACGGAATGAATGCTAACCTCTTAATCGGTGAGGATACGCACCGGGCCTGGCAACTCCATACCATGAGACCCAAACACGAAGCCTATTGGCAAGTGGGAGACAGCAAACACCGAATCCCGGCTAGCCGCACTACGAGAGATCAGGAAACCTTCATCGCCTCCTGGCAATCAGTAGATGTCCCGCGCGACGAAGCCGTTCCCGAGAAAGGACTGGGCACCATCACCCCGGGAAGAAGGAAAACGGGTACAGGGAAGATTGTGGCCCTGGAAGATACTTATATTCCTGGAGGACATGTGGCCCAAGTACGGGTTAAAGGAGACTACGACCATTACAACGGACTACGTCTAATCGAGAAACAAATAATATGGAGGGGTAGTCACAGTTTCCTAGCCTCAGTTGACTGTATAGTGGACACAGTGAAGGACCTAACTTTACCTATTGCCAACCCTTCTTCCTCACCTAAACTGTTACGCAAAGGGGAAGTGGTGGGACACATGCTCGATCCCCTCCAATGTCTCAGCAAGGAGTCCGACTTGAGCCTGGAAGACAGGGAACGGTTCGAACGAAAGGCCCTATTCATTCGCACGCTTGTAGAGGGATCGCTCAGTAAACAAGACTTGAACCAAATGGGCCCCAAGGATCGTCCCAGGAGCCCCCAGGAGACCACCGGTGCGGACTCCCAGGAGTTCACTGGAGAAGGTCCGAAGACCACCGAGACGGGTGATACCACAGAACGAAGGTCCCAAGATTTGGAGAGCCTGATCGATGTGGACCCCTCCCTGGCTGCCGAGCAGCGGGTACGCCTCTATGAAGTATTATGGAGGCACAAACTGGCTTTCGGATTCGACGTACGATTGGGCAAGCACCCTACCAAAGTGCACATCGAACTAGTCCCCGGTACCAAGCCTATCTCATCCTCACCGTACATTGCCTCTCCCGCTAAAAGGGAGCTCATCGACAAACAGTTGGACTTGTGGTTGAAGCAGGGGGTAATCGAACCATCAAACAGCCCTTGGGGAGCCCCAGTTTTGATTGTACACAAAAATGGCAAGGACTGACTCTGTGTCAATTGGAGGAGGCTGAATGCCGCCACCATACCCGACCAGTTCCCGATACCACGGCAAAGTGACATTTTACAAGTGCTCTCCAGGGCGCAATATCTGTCCTCTTTCGATGCACTAGCTGGGTTCACCCAACTGGAGTTCGATAGCACCTCTCAACCCTACACTGCCATGAGGACACATCGGGGGTTGCATCAATTCACAAGAATGCCCTTCGGATGGAGGAATGGTCCCCCAATTTTCCAACATGTCATGCAGGAAATCTTAGCCCCCTACCTGTGGATATTCACACTAGTATACATCGACGATATCGTGGTCTACTCAAGAACCTTTGACGAGCACCTCGACCATATTGGTACAGTCCTCGAGGCCATTAAAAAGTCTGGAATTATGCTGGCACCCCACAAGTGTCATGTAGGGTATCAAAGTATACAACTTTTAGGACAAAAGGTGTCACGTCTGGGCCTGTCCACCAATGCGGAAAAGATACAGGCCGTTGTGGCCCTGGCCATTCCTCGTCACCACAAGGACCTGGAAACCTTCTTGGGCATGGCCATCTATTTCACTGTGTACATACCCTGCTTTTCGGGAATAGCAGCCCCGTTGTTCGTTTTGTTATGAAAGGGTATGCCCTGGATTTGGAAGGCCGAGCACGAGGAGGCCTACGAAATGATGAAATGAGCATTAACGTCGGCACCAGTCCGCGGTCACCCAATATGTGGCCAAGGCTACAGGCTATACACGGACGCCTCTGACGTGGCCCTCGCCGGAGCCTTGCAACAGATCCAGCCCATATTAATTCGTGACCTACGCGAAACCAAAACCTATGAACGTCTTTATAAGGCATACAAGGAGGGGGATCCAGTACCCGATCTGACTGTGAAGCTCTCAGAGACCCATGATGACCGTCCGGCACCAGGGCCCTGGGCAGAATCATTTGAAGAAACTACTGTCCAAGTGGAGAGGGTTATCGCCTATTGGAGTCGTATGTGCAAGCCCACCGAAACCCGGTACTCGGCCACAGAAAGGGAGGCCCTAGTGGCTAAAGATAGTCTAATATGGTTCCTGCCCTTTATAGAGGGGGAACAAATCCTTCTCATAACAGACCATGCAGCCTTGCAGTGGGCAAAAACCTACGAAAATGCCAATCGGCGTCTTAGCGCGTGGGGAGCAGTATTTGCAGCCTTCCCAGGGATGACTATAGTACATCAACCGGGCTGTATCCATTCCAATGTGGACCCCCTGTCCAGACTACCGCTAACCCCTGAAGTAGTATCGCCCAAGGATCAAGACCTCCCTAAACTGGTCATGAATGAGAGTGATCAAACGAGTAGTTCGAGTCTTGCTCAACGTTCCCCCAGCATGGGAAGGGCCATATTCGTTCTTACACAAACCCAGACAGTCACACCGAACGATTCGCAGATTACCGACAGCCCACCAGCGACAGTTTCCCCGGGTGTCCCGGATGCAACCACGGAGATCCAAAGTCTAGAGAGGCCACCGCCAGGACTAAATTTGTCTATCTCGACCAATACGATTCGTCGTTTCCAGGAGGGATACATCAACGACCCGGAGTTCAAAGCCATCTGGACCAGGACAAGAGTCGACTCGGCCACCCAGACCCCACAAGGTCGGAAAGTTGAACTTGAATGCTTCCGCCGATTCACCAGGGGCGATAACGGACTCCTACTTTTTAAGGACTCGGATGGCCGATCCAGGTTATGTGTACCCTCGAAGGAGCAACTCACCCTTGTCAAGGAAGCCCATGATGCCCCCCACGAGTCCGCTCACGGCTGGTGGGGAAAAACGTTGGAAATACTTTGCCAAGGATTCTACTGGAAGTCCATGCGAAAGGATGTCCTACGTTACTGCGAAACTTGTGACATTTGCCAGAAGACTAAACATGACCGATTGGGACCCAAGGGCTACCTCTGACCAATCGACGTGCCCATGTTACTGTTCGAAGTCATCAGCATGGACTTCATAACGGGACTGCCCAAGTCGGGAGAATACGATGCGATATTAGTCGTCGTGGACAAGCTCATGAAGTATGGCATTTTTGTCCCCACCACCACCCATGTAACCGCGGATAGAACGGCTGCATTACTACATAAAGAAGTATACAAGCATTTTGGCCTACCATCACGGATTGTGAGCGACTGCGATCCACGCTTTATAAGCAACTTCTGGCGCGCTCTAGCGAATTGCTTCGACACATGACTAGTGATGTCCACCTCGCACCACCCTCAAACTGATGGCCAAACCGAGGTGATGAACCAACACCTCGAGACCATGATACGGTGCTATGTAAATGCAGACCGCTCTGATTGGGCCAACTGGCTGGATGTATTAGCGTCTGCTTACAACAGAGCCACCAGGCTGGTCAGTCACATAGGGGACCTAATTTAGGTACCACTTTCAGGGCAGAAAATGGTACCTAATAGGTCCCCCAGACCTTATGGCCGAAATCAGGCTATTCCAATTCAGTTTTTGGGCCATCTATCGGCCAATCCATGGCTGTGCCAGATTATATA
>MU129311.1:11925-30459 GCA_014904985.1 Hydnum rufescens UP504
CACATAGAATTCATATCACCTCCCAACTACCTCCTCAAACAAATCCAATATGTTCAATTCTGCCTCCTCATTTCTCATCATTCCTTTTATTATTAAATAGCACGGATTCCCCTCTTTCAAAACCGTGGCCTACTCACTTCTCCTCCACCTTGTATACGAGACAATTATTTGTCCACCTCCAGGTCTTCAACAGACCACCTGATTTTGTACACTGACCATGTGGAGCATTCTGGGAGGCTAAATGAAGGGATATCTCCAGGTTCTGGAGATTAATTTGAGCATAGTCCAATGGTTAAGGTGTTTTGTTGCTGGTTGAGAATGGGGACAAGTGCATGGGATGGGATTCAATGCAGAAACAGCAGTTTGCATCCGTAATAGACGTTCTTGGTATCATTCGATGCGGAGTTTTACCAGCTTTCTGGGAGTGGTGGTTCTGAGAAGATTGAATGCAAACTGACCGAGAAATCCATTTTTTACTGATGGGTATTGATTCTAATAGTAATATTGTTCTATAGAGTTCAGGTTTGATCTGTTCTTTGCGCACTCAGTACCATTGGATGCGGATCTGTTATATCTTTCCAGGCATGGTTGTTCCAAGAGGATTGGATACAAACTGACAGAGAAATTCGTTTTTTACTGGAAATCCTAGATTCTGATAGTAAACTTGGCCTGGAGAGTGCAGTTCTTGTCTGTTCAACTTGTGTTTGGTATCATTCGAAAGGTGTGAATTGTGGTTTTCCAAGCGTTCTATGGGTGTACCTCTCTGATCAAAACTGACAGAGTTATAGAATGAATTTGGTTTCTGTGCATAGCTATAATTAATTTCGTAATTGGTCATGTGATCATCCAATGGCTGGAAGTGGTGTAATTTCACATTTTCTGATACTGGATGTTTTTATCTTCCACAATGGAACAGTGGATGAAGCCATGAAACTGGAGAATGATTGATCAATGACAAAGGCAAAGTCGGGGGATAACTGCAAGTGTGGGAGGGGAAATACAGGTGATCACTTGTTCCATGGTCTCCAAATGGCAGGGCATCCAGGTTGGGGTGTTTCTTTGGCATCTGATTCCCATAGGGGGATGGGTGAGAGGTTGTCCTGGATGTTGAATGAAAAGTTCAAGAGGGAGTTGGGTATATGTTCATACTGAGTAGTCGTAGAAAGTCTGGATGGCTACAGGGTCCTGTGGAGGCTTGAATGCTACAGGGCGGATTTAAGAATCATGTATGCCCAAATATGTTCATGAGCACCTACAAGAAGTTGGTATCCACCCCTGCTTGCTTTGTTGAATGATATCCAATGCCTCTTTCCAAAGAGCATAATACCTGCACATGACCTCCCTGCCAGCATCCTCCTCCCAGTCAGCAATGTACACTTGTGGTTCATGAGCTTGCGAGAACTCAAAGTGTGTAGAAGGGACAGTGGACATGATGCCAGAGAGGCTACTGCCTGAGGAATATGGTGATGAGTAGAGTCCAGGGACTTCTTCAGCAATCGTCTCAACCATAGAAGATCAAGAGACAGATGTCCCCATGATCTAATGTGGGTAGAACTCATGCTTAGAGGCCGAAATGTGTCCCCTGCACTAAGCATTGTAACATTGATGCTTGGCTGAGACCCTGACTTGTTACAATCCATTGCCAGGGGGGTATTGGGAGACATGAAGATAACTGTTGCTGAACAGGATGCAGTATGGTTCGAGGTGACACTCTGAGTAAATGTTTGGTTGAATTGCAGCTGACAGAGTCTGGGTATACTCAGAAGAAGACCCTGATGGGGTGAGTGTAGGTTGACAATTAGGGTGTGTGGTACAAAATGGCTTGAAAGGGTTGACACTTCAATCCAAATTGACATGATGCAATGTTTGACTGGAAGCAGAATTTGGTCAGAAGCAAAATAACTTACTGCTACTATGGAACCTACGTCGACCTCAGGTACCCATGCACAGCCTTCCACCCTTGCAGCAAATCACAGCGAGCTCAGTTGGCTGTCTGGGCCTGACACAGTTCCATGTTGGCACTCTCAGGATGGGGCTCCAGATTCTGAGCCTGCTTCTGACCTTGCTCTCTGGAGTGGGCAAAGTTGCACCTCTAATCAAGAATATTCTGGATCGAGCCCTATGACCTGGTCCAAGGATGGAAATGCTGAGGCAGTGCCAGTTGATGCCACTTGGAGTGATCTGTTCAACAATCAGGAGAAGCTCGAAACATATTCAAGAAGCCAACAGTTGCTGTTGAAACATAAGTCATACCATTGGTTCCCAAGTTTTTTTTAAATTTGTTAGCTGAATATGAATCATTTGGTGGATGCAGCATCAGCATGCTGTTACTTGCAGAAGGAGTGGTCATTGGTGTTCACAAGTAGCCAAAGGCACTTCCAATATTTCGGCATCTCCTCAACACTCCACCCCCCTGTTCGTCAAGCAGGGGTCCTGGATTCAGGTGATTATACTCTCAGGCCAACATTATTGGATGCAAATGCCCCCTATCATGCATTCATAACCCATACTCAGTCAGACCCACCTTCCTACACCCCTGTGATGAATGTGCAGAACAATGGAGTCAAGATGATTTTGCCTTACTATCAATTGTTATTCACCAAATTTTTCTCATTGTGTTGTTGTGCTCTTGAACACTGGTCTTCTGTTGTGAGGTACCTTAAAGTGCCAGATGTCCCCCTTCCCCCTACAAAACCAACTAGTCTTGGTCACTCCACCTTGCTTGAATTCATACCTGACTCCATTTGGGCAAGTGGGGATGTTCACTTGAATGTACTCATGAGGTTTGCTTACAACTGCCAAGGGTACACTGAATACACAATGCATCTTGCCAGTGACCACGTTGCCCACACCTACAACCTGGACCTTCCTCCTTGTCTTTGGGATAGATGATTGATGAGTAGGGGCTGTATATCGCTTACCTCTTACTCCTGTGGATTGTCAAGCAGTAGATGATCTTGTGAAAATGGGTACACCAGTCTTTGGTGTCGTGGAGTATCTGCATCGTGACCATCGTGATACTGTGCCTGATCATTGTCCTGACTCTCCCAAGGCAGCTGCAGCTGCAGCAGTGTGGAAGGAATAACTGTCTGGTATCTGAAAACATGAGTTTGGAAGTGCTCTGACCTTAGACCTTGATCAATGATCTGTTGGAGTGTTTAGGACATCCTGATTGTGCTTGTAATAAGACTTTTTTGCTTTAGACTTCTGTGAGCTACCAACAACTTGCTGCTGGATTTGGGGAGGTGTCCTGTATTGTAGTAAAGATCCTCAGTAACACACAGTTTGATACCCTTGTAAGCAGCAGAATATTCCAGTGGTTTTGTAGGATCAAACCCTTTAGTCTCTTGCAAGTTGGATATGCCACCTTCTGCAGTCATTGAGGATTCCTTGCCAGAACAGGTCATCTTGATCTCCATCAGCAATTGTACCTTTCTTAGCAAGGTGTTGTACTTGTGTAACAATTCACAATAATTCATCTAGGTCTGCCTCACTCTTGATGGATCTTGAATGGTAGCAAAACTTGGCCAACCTTTCTTGAGTATATTTCTGTCTTCTGTCACTCAACCATAGAAGTCATGAAGTCTTTCTGATAGGGCTTTGAAGATCCTCCTTTTACTTCAGGAAGATTTTTAATTAATTCTCTGGCATCATCATTGCAGTAACCTTGCTAAATTTTTGCATTTCTTGATATCATCATATAGGGCTTCATCACAGCAGGCTTCATAGTCAGTGAGAAGCTTTCAAGTCATTTGCCCTTGAAGCAAGGAGCATCCTTGGCAGATGGCCTCAGCATGGTCTAGCAGTTGGGTAGCCATAGTAGGTGTGTGAGTCTAAGAGTGTACTTGGAGTGTGTTTTGGAACAAGGAAAAATGGAGGATTGGTTCTAGAAGATTCTAGTGGTTCTAGTTGACAAAAGGTTGACTGAGTTTGAATTGATACCCCCTGTAAGGACCACCACTTGCTTTATAGCTCTGCAGAAATTACTAACACCACCAGATGTTGGCTAAGGTTATAGGGATTGGGAATGAAAAGGTATGGGAGGGGCTCAGGTTAGTCTCAATGGGTTGATTGACTTACTAGGTATGGAAATGGTATGGATGACTCTGATATGATGTAATGTTTCTGACTCTAGCTGGACTACTTGTATCATGATTGTCGAATTGAAACTTGGAAGCTATTTCTGATTTTAAAACTTTTATGGGCTTGAACCTATTATCATATGATTCAGGGCTTAGATGTCTAGCAACACCTACACTGAGGGTCCTACAACTATCTACAACTTCTTGTTGTTGCTCTGAGTATGCCTTTCAGTTACTTGGCACTTGAATTTCTCATCTGTAACTACTTTATTTTGAGGGGAGTCTTATCTAAAAGCTACCTAAAACTACAAAACTTGATTCCTTATATGCATTTTTGGATGTCTGTGTACTTTTCTGCTCAAAGTCTGTGTGATGTTTGGAATGGCACAGTTGTGGGACATTTGGATGACTAAATCAGGCTGAGTCATATCTTTTGCTTAGTCATACAAATTGCTTTGTCATACTTTTGAGTCCAGGTTTTGATTACAAATCTTGGTTACATAAGTATATTTTTTGACCATGTAGAAAACTTTTTATTTTGTTTGTCCAAATGAAGTCATTTCAACTGAGTTTCCTTGATATCTTTGGGCAGTAGCAAGATAGGTTGTACTAAACACTCCAACAGATCATTGATCAAGGTCTAAGGTCAGAGCACTTCAAACTCATGTTTTCAGATACAGACAGTTATTCCTTCACACTGCTGCAGCTGCAGCTGCTTGGGAGAGTCAGGACAATGATCAGGCACAGTATCACGATGGTCACGATGCAGATACTCCACGACACCAAAGACTGGTGTACCCATTTTCACAAGATCATCTACTGCTTGACAATCCACAGGAGTAAGAGGTAGCGATATACAGCCCCTACTCAATCAATCAATCTATCCAAAGACAAGGAGGAAGGTCTTCACGAGTGAATAGGTCGCACTGTCCGAAAGCGATTGCTGTTCATCCAAAGCAAAAATCAGGAATGTGCATTGTGTAATGTCAGAATGCAATCGAAGACATACATTCAATAATGCCCGGACAGTTCTGGATGAATTAACAATAAAGAACCTCTCATTGAGTACCCATTCAGAGTGCTCAGATTCCTCAAGCTCAAGTTCTTCAGACTCCTCAGATGATGAATCCCCAGCAAAGGAGCCAGAAGTGACAGTGACAGTGAAGTCCCAGTATGAGCAACAACTTCTCCCAAAAGAGGCAGTTGTGCATCATAAAGCACCAGTAATTCCTCCATTCTAAATGTAGCTGATCAAGTAGGAGAGTTGGCCAGGTCATTTGATGAGATGAAGATCCACTTTGCTAGGTCCTTGCCCAATGACAACCCTTGCCCCAACAGTAATCAAATTCACCCTCCAAACATCTAGCCCTGCTACATATCCTAACAACTATCCCCTTGGATACCTCAGAATCAGTACACAAATAAGTCAGCAGAAGGATCAGGAAACAATTTGGTTTGCTGGTTCTGTGATAAAGTAGGAACTCATAATGTAGGCATGAAGAATTGTCCAGATGCCCAGGCAATGATCAGACAGAATCTAATCACAATACTCAACTCACAAGGACAGCTTGTGAAAATGGATGGATATACGACTACCTTGAGGAATCCCAGGCCAAGGAGGATTCAAGCAAGCTATTATCAGATGAGATCAAGAGGTTTGGATCAGATATTCCCAACACTTGTTGTCTGGAGCATGCGGTTTGGTAGATGACTATGGCCATTCTCCATTGCAAGGATGAGCCTATGCAATAGAAGCAGACTACAGGATCTATCCAGCAGCCAAGCAGGAGAAGCCAAATGTTCCATTCACACGAATGGTAGAGCCTCCTAAAGAACATAAAGTCAGTCGATGCAGATCACAAGGTCACAGTGGAAATCCCTCCTCAAAATCTTGCCAAACCAAATTCTGAAAATCGCCCCAAGCATCCTGCTGAACCAACAGCTGTTCCTAAGGTGAACCCCAGTCCCAGAAAGGAAACAAGTAATTGAAAATGTCCCAGCACCACCCACAAATACTCCCTTTTTGAATGCACTAAACCCAGAATCAGGCATTTTACCTGCTGAAACTCTTAAGCAGCCTCCTTCCATCCAACCTCCTCCCATTCATGTTCCCCAGCCTATAGTTGAAATCAAGGAAACTGCTCCACCCAAAGCCTGGAAGGACAACATTCCTCAAGAAGATATCGAAATGGGGCTTGATGCTCATGAAAAGAAAATTCCAAAGCAAGCTCTAGCCTTTTGATTTACAACTGATCTCCAGGATGCATGTGAAGATAAAGATGTAGCAGAAAAGGTGTTGGACCAGATGATTGAAATATCACTGGGAGACTTCCTTGGAACTGCCATTGGCCCAGCAAAAATACTTGCATCAAGGTTGAAGTTGAAGAAGGAACCCACTGGAAAATATCATGAACTGCTCACAGTAAAGATTGTCAATAGCACAGCATACCAGGACACTCAGGAGCTTGATAATGCTGAATATCTGGACATCTCAGATGAAGAACCCATGTACAAGGACATTTACCCTCCAGGACAACAGCACCCACTGAAATGGCTCTACAAATCCCATATGCTGAAGGCAAAATGATTGTTAGCCATGGCCACTGGAAAGATTCAAGCCAAAGTTGCTGGCGAAGAAGATGTAATACTAATGCTGGACACAGGTTCTGAGCTGAATCTCATATCAAAAGAGACCATGGAACGATTTCACCTGCCAATAGATCCAGATGGCCAACGATGGTCTCTTCAAGGAGTCAATAGTGGGCCAGAACCTCTCCTAGGATGCTGTCAAAATGTCCCCATAGAAGTTGGAGGTATTCACTTTGACCATGATTTCTTTGTTAAAAGTGGAAACTTCAATGACCATGAATTGTTATTGGGACAACCCTGGTTGATGGCATATGGTGCACAAATAGGATATGGTGGTTCAAATGATGGGAACCATAGTATGAAACTTGAAATATACAAGAAGGGAAACACAGAGGGCACATCAGTAATAGTACCAGCACTAGTCAATGAAACACAAGAGCAAATGAAATTGGTCACTGCAGTCAGGGCAATCCCTCCTGTATCACCAGAACCTCATCCACAAGAAGATTTCCCAGACCTTGAGGAGCTACATAATCAATATGATTGCCTCCACATCTCCCCCTCAGTTAATTCTTTAGCAGGATATGCCCCATCAATTCCAACTTTTGGTAGAGAACTTTCAGAGGCCTTATGACTACCAGAGACCTGTGCAGCAAACATTGCACCTGAAATAAACAAGTATCTCATTGATGCATTGATAAATGATGGAGGGACAGCAGCAAAATATTTACATGAAGTCTGGAGTGCATCTGCAGCATGTGAAGGCACAGAATTAGAAGAAAATCTTGCAAAGTTATACAAATTATTCAACCCCAAGACTTGAAGCAGCTCCTCAGCAGAACCTCAAATATTTAGATCTCATCTAGGTCAAATAATTCGAAATGTAGGCAAGACCAAGTACAAGACTGTGGACAAAAAGAAGAATCCCATTCCACTAGGCGTATCCAGGAATCCTGTTATTAGAAAACCCTATAAAGAGCTCAGAGTGCCAGAACTTTCCCCATTATCCACACAGCAGTCCTGGGAAATAGTTGGGGGGTGGCAAAGCCAGGGACAAACCAGATACTCCACATGGATGCAAGAGTAATGAGAGACAGAATCATATACATGATACAGCTCCTCTAAGCCAGGCGATTATGTTTGAGTCAACAATTCCAGCCTAAAGCATACAAGACCAATATAACAGCTGTATGGAGATGCAAAGGCATCTACAGTACACCCCCTTAAGGGGCCCAAAAGGGCAGGTGAATATCACATAAGCTGGTGGTGATCTGGGGAGTGGTTCAACAGACACCCATAGGAGCACCTGCCATGGAGCATGGTGCTAATTGGTATCAATGCTCATCGCACTCAACCATGGGGAAACAGATGCCCTTTGGCACTATCTGAGGCAGCCTTGGGCAAGGAAACAATGCTCAAGAACTACTTTCCTTCAGGGTAATTGCAAAGGCATAGAGAGACTAATGTGACATTGTGATCATAGTGAAAATATAGTGGCGAGGCCATCCTAGCCCACAATAGTGGAATAAGGAAGCTAGAACAACAAGAGAAAATGTCTGAGATGATGATTTGATGAAAAGGGAAGGAATACACACTGGGCTTAATGATATACTGTGATGATAAAGAGGAAAGTGTCCATCAAGAGGAAATATTACTACTGATGATGGGGATCCCATAAAATGACCTTGGATGCCCCATCTACAATAAGTGCTTGCTGAGCATCCAGCAATACTAAATAGGGAAAACTTGTTGATGGCCAAGTCACCTCATGTATTGAGTATAATGGATATTTTATCACTTTGTCTGGGTGTGTAGCAATTATTTGGAGCTCTAGACAGACCCTCAATGGGTGGATGGTAATTGATTGGACTTGCCTTGCACTGCCTCATATCCCAGCACCTTGCCTGACCCCCCACCTCACTTTCAAGTCTACTTGCTGTCTCAACTGGCCAACCACTCATGCTATTCAGAAGATTCTTCTTGACAAGAACATGCAGCATCCAACTGCCTTCAGCCCCATCCAATGATTCTGCTGGTAACAAACCATCTGCTTCTGTACATCCGGAGCCTCCAACAATGCTTCAACCATCATATCCAGATTACCTCAATGAGCATGGAGGCGCAGGATGGGATGCCACTCTCATTATGTCTTCAATAATCTGCGATATGCCAGCTCTTCTGCGTGCACTTTCTGGTCCTCTCACTCAAGTTTTCGATGTTCTGGCAGAGGTAATTGAGGCAGTCAAAATCATGCACAGCAGAAGAGATGGGTGCACACAGCTCATAGTTCGCATGACAAAGTTTCTTGAGAGCTTTGTGGGCAGGTTGAAGGGGAGCAATGTCCTCAATAATTCAGCAATAGCTTCAAGTTTATTCATTTTAAGGTGGTATGCTTCCCAATTTCCTTGGACAGTCTCTACAATAAAATACATCTCTTTTGGATATAGGAACCTGATGGCAATTTGTGCTGATGCAAAGCGATGGTCCAGTCTGAATCTTGTGAATTGCTACATCCAGCATCACCAAATTATGACTGGGATATTGAGGCACAAACAGAATCTGACAGATTGTTTCCATGTGTTCCAAGTGAGTCTGTATTCAACAAGACCACTCTCACTTGGCGAAAGCAAGCTGATGTGATCATGAAGATCATCATGCCAATAACAGCATCCAACCCTGTGGACAGACCAAGGACAATTGTGTCTCTGGACCCATCAGTCTCAGCAAGATCCCTGTCAGCCCCCAAAAATGCACTCATGAGTTATTTGGGACTATCAACAATCCAATGATCTCAACTTGTGTTTTCAGACTTCAATTCTGCTAGAAGGACTAGATGACTTCTTCAATCATCCAGCAGGTCAGGCAGTGTTTGAGCAAATCGGTGCAGCCATGCAAGGACGACTGGAGGAGATGGGGTTACAGGCAACCTCAACACCACTGGGCTCAAGGTAATTGGTATCCTCCATTCAATATAGCAATAAGAGACTGATGAAGACAAAGCAGGGATGCAGGGGTGACTGGACCATGAATCTGCCATGATCGCCATGTGTCATATCTCAGAAGCCAGATCTTGGAGCTTATGGCTGAAGTCCATGGAGTTTCGCCACATATTTGCATTGGTACAGATCTCAAAGTGCAGGCTGTGGGATCAAAAACACACAAGCAGCTGACTGAGGACCTGACACATCAACTTTGTAAAGCAGTTATGGTGATGTTAGAGCTCCTGAATGAGCTCCATGATGTCACCAAGGTCAAATCGGATTTGGCTGTGCTGGCAGGAAAGATGGATGATCTGGCAATGAATTTGCACAATCTGGGTCTTCAGGGTGAGGCCTTTGAGGTACAGAGTATGGTGGCAGAGCTATACCACACTGGAGGGAAGAAATCACATCTTTCTGGCTCTCTTGTATAAAATAGCAAACATGGATGGATTATGTAAGCCTTGAGGGATGGGAATTCCTGAGGAGAGCCTGAGTGCTTGAACAGAGAGAGGGCAGGCAAGAGGCAAAAAGGCATCATAGCATTTGTGACTCTGGCCAATTTATGGCCTACAGGATGGTGGTGATACATGTGGTGCAAAGTAGAGACAAAAAAAGGAGTACAAAAAACATGGTAAAATCAAGGCAATAAAGCAACATCTAAGCAGTGAAGTGCAGGGGCCCTGTCATGGTCTTAGGAGACACTGACAGGTCCATTCCTATTGGTGTAGGCATGCTTGTTTCCACATATGTTACTAATAGGGTCGCTCACCCATTTGGTCAATTCTATCCATCCGATCGGAATTCTAACAGGACCTCCACCACTGCTAGTGTTACAGTGACTCAACTTTGGGTGACTCTGAGAGAGTTCTGTTGGACTTGACTTAGATTCAGAGTTGGCCTGAAGGAGACTTCAGGTTATCACACACACTTATGTATATAATGTTAATGGAGCACTATGCTTCCTTGTCTAATCAAGTCTCCCCCCACACAATATGGTCCAAGATCTTATCTATATATGGTGCTCCTGCCTACATTGGTTTGCCTGAGTCAACTTCAAGCCCCATCAAGTTGAGTCCAAATATTTGTAATGAAAGGATTCAACTGAAACTGCACTTAAGTCCTACCTTTGGGATGCTGCTGGAAGCAAAAGTAGAAACACTTGGCCTATTTTTGCTTCTGGCAGTCATCAAGGTGGGTGGGATTGGTATCTGCCACAATAGGTGGATGAGTCTTCCTGAGGTCCCTTGATGCCCCCTGTGCATAGCCTGACATCCATAACTGAAGTTGAGATATGCTCATGCATGCACTTCTAATTCCGACTTGGAGCCTGTCTCTTTAAACTTGGAGATGAGATCCTTTTGGTATGAGGAGGTGAGATATTGGGGAGATCATGGGATTGCTTCTAGGCTTCTTGCTGACATGAGACCACATGTCATCAGGACTGTTTCCCAATTGATCATGTATCATCTTGATCACTTCACAAATTTACAGGTAGCCTCAACATACAATGCTGAAAAACAGTTCTCACAGTTGTTGTCTTCAGCAAAGTTAACATGAGAGGGTCCCTGTGGATTGCTGTCAAGGTGAAAGATATAGGGAAGGTGTGGATGTCATGGATTCCATTTTGGGTGTTCAAATGCCCAATCATTCTCTAGTATATTTTCATTAGCCATAGAGTCTCAATAGTGATCTGAGTCACCATAGAATTCACCTGGGCTGTCTTCCATATCTCCCAACATGTCCAGTTGGCCCTTATGTAGGAAACAGCATTCACTGTTTGAGAACCCAAGTGACCTCTCTCTCTCTAGCCATCTTCCTTGCGATTCCTCAGGACTTTCTATGAAAGACTACATACTCTATCTTGAAGATGACAAGGACAAAGGCATACACCACTTGTTGATGTTGATGATCAATAAAACACTCCCTCATTCAGATATGGATATAGATCCATGGGGGGTGCTGCTTTGATTGATTCTCCCTCCCCCCATACACTCAGTTGCACTACAATAGCCACACATAAGAGATCTGACTCAGGAATCATCTAGATCACTACACATGTTGCAGAGCACATTCATGATTCCAGCATGCCTGGTACCAGTTGTTCAACAAATCAATGTCAGATATCAATATCATATTGTCTAGATGTATGTCTACATGAGACCTGCATGTGTAGGTTTCCCAGATGGGCAAGTAGGCCAAGAATGCCTTCTATGCCTGATAGATCAGGAGCTGCCTAGAAAAAAAATCAGGGACAACCTTTTCTGCATGCTAGAAGCCATCAGGGGCCATGCTACTCACCATAATGAGTGAGTGTTAGAGCTGAGAGCAGATGGGGAAAATAATTCACTTCCAAGCTGTTGCCACTGTCAGCTTCAGGATCCACTGAATATGTGTTTGGAGGCATATCCTTCACCTGAAACTTCTGCTACACCAGTGTTAATTTGGGAGTAACTGAATTAGGTACTAATGGGCTGGAGACCTGAGGGGGCTCCAGACCAGGTTTGATGCCCTTAGTCATGAGGTCCAGGAGCTGTAGGGTCTGAGGGAAGGTTGTAGGAATCCGTGAGGAGGAGGATACAGCAGATGGGTTCCCCATGGGGTGATGGGAGTCCATATGTTGGCTTCTCATATGGATGGATGAGTCAGGTGACTCCTTAGGAGAATGTGAGTTCATGGTCTGGACTGCCCAATGCTTAGAGGGTAGCGTGCTGTTTCAGCATGTTGCTGTTAGCAGTTTAGAGCAGAAAAAAGATACATTTCGGTAATACCCAGGCTAGCTATATGAGTCTGCTTACATAAAGGAGACAAATACTAGCTAAAGCTGGGGCAGCACCAAACTCCTGTGGAGAAGCTTTCCACTGGTGTTTGGTTGTGAAATAGAAAAGAAAGGAATATAATAAGAGAGCATGAAGTACATTTAAGATTGAGCAACTAGGAATGTTGGTAAAGCCAAGTACCAGCTGGGCTTATATACCACTAACACTGCCCCCAGTCCTGTGGTGCAAAGGTTTTAATGACAGGCAGGGGGTCCATGGTGGGTGTTAGAGTATGAGTCTTCATCGCTATCATATGTGTTCCTGTGTTGGTCCTGGCGGACCTCCAAGTGTATGGCTCTTTGT
Source organism: Hydnum rufescens UP504 (assembly GCA_014904985.1). Classification (NCBI taxonomy): domain Eukaryota; kingdom Fungi; phylum Basidiomycota; class Agaricomycetes; order Cantharellales; family Hydnaceae; genus Hydnum; species Hydnum rufescens. The sequence continues at coordinate 24,697 of MU129311.1, forward strand.
TGAAATCCACTGGTCCCTGTGCAGGCCATCTCTAATTCTGCTCACTCTTGTGGGTGGAGATGGTGGGGAAAGGCACCCAACTGGATAATGGGGGCCTCCTGCCAGGAGCCATCCATGGCATTCACAAAAGGCATGCACCCCACAATTTGTGGACAAGGGGGAGAAATACATTGGTGTGATGAATAGGCATCCATTTGGCTGGAAGTGGGAGGCTGGTAATGCTCCAGAGCTCTTGGAGGGGAGGCTCATCAGAACTTGTTGTTGTATGATGGTTCTCGGGGGTGTTCTCTATGATCCAGTGATCATTGTCTTTGAGAGGAACTGGAGTGTTGAGGGGTTTCACTATGTTGGTGCAAAGCTCCTTTGTCAGGGCACCAGCGTTGATCCTCTTCGAGCACTCCTGGGATATGGTTGGAACCTGTGTGGGGATCCTGTTGCCATCCTCACAAGGCTGGCTGTGGTTCATAGTTTAAGCAAGTATGGGTTGGATCAGAATATATGACTGTGGGTGGATTTGGCAGGGTAGGCAGGTTGTCCCACCATCTGTCCAGGTCCATTTCACTTCTGGAGGTGTTACCAGAGGTCTCAGTGGCTTGGGGCTCATTGTCCCAGGTTGGAGAGGCCATGGGTACATTGAACTGCGCACCGGCAGGCTCGTTCATGCTCTTGACAGGCATGGGGCAGGCATTTTCTGCCTTTCATTCGGCCACTGTCATGAAGGTACTGTCAGGGCTGTAATACTTTGCTGAGTACAGGAGCTTGGTCATGTTGTCCAGAATGTTGAAGTTGTCAGGGTGGGGAGGGGGACCCAGAAATGTGTCCTCCCATTTGTATGCTCCCCTGTCATCTTCACCAGGGAAGGTGGGGGGATCCCCTTCAAAGTTTTAGCAGAGGATGAGTGGCTGTCGTAGTCTGGCTTCATTGGTTGCAAAATATCTGTCCTGTACCAAGACAAGCTGGGACTCAGGTAAGGCTTCTGTTGTATGGATAGTATGACTGGAATTGGCAAAGGCACAGAGACAGTAAGCATGCAATTGTTTCCACAGCAGGGAGTCTATGGTTTCTCTAACAGGCTTATCCCAAACAAATCCGACCAGAGTGCTCAAGTACCAGGATATGATGGGTAGGTCCTCCTTGCATTTGTACAGGGGGTGGGGGCCAAGAAAGAGCTTATGGGCAACAATGTAGTTGGAAAAGGCCAAAAGTACTGCTATGATATGGGTGATTTGAAGGTAGCAAGCATGAGGGGCATCACTACAGTACCAGGGTTTGAACAGATTTTCGAACCTGGACTGGTTGGGTGCATCAACCCAGTAGCAAATATCTCTAATGAAGGCAGGGATTAGAAATTGGGAGTTATGTTCATTTTGTTCAGCCAGACCCCAGGCATAGTCCCACAAGGTGCAAAGGGTGTCCAGGCACTCATTTTTTACAGTGGACTGCTTATTCTTGTCCTGTATGTTGCAAATCAGCTGCAAGAAGGTTGGGATGAAGGCTGTGAGCAGGCTGAGGGGTTGTGCCAAGGTGACAAGCTTGTATGAGGGCTGTTGACCTAGGATGTCCAGGATGCCCATGTGCCCAGTTCGCGTGAGTCATGACATCAGTGGTGTAAGAACAGGATGGGCCATTTCATGGAAAGTGTACCCATAGTAGGGGTCCCCTGCATAGTGAGTGGGGTTGTTATCCTTGAAATCCATACAAGACTTCATAGTGGGGTTGGAGGGAAACATGGTTTGCTCCAGCTTGGCTAATACCATAAATAAGGCAGGTAGAGACACAGGGACTGTGGCAGTATGGGGAAGCATTTGACCTTTAAACTCCTTAAGTATCTCTGGAGCATTATGTAGGTCTCTACTTGACTGCCAGGAGTCATGTTTGGGCCCATAACCATGCCATTGGACTAGGTATTCCACTGATCGTTTTCTCTTATTGTACCTGGAGTCCACAATACCATCCACTTGGTATTCCTTGGAGGCACGTAGATCATTGCAGGGGTTCAACATCATGGAGCGGTCCTTGTCTTGGGACCATTTGTATAAGGTAAGATGCTCCAAGTTGACCACATTGTGCATTGGCATTGTGTCAGGGAGTCTTAACCTGTAAGTGCTCAGGCCAAGGACCTCAGTGATTTCAAATGGACCAATCCTTTGCTGCATGAGCTTATGCCCCATTCCCTTGACATCCACTAGTTCCAACAAGTGAGGGTTTAGGAGAACTTCATCCCCAACTTTGTAAAGGACAACCCTCCTTTTTTTGTCATATTGGTAAGCTTGTGAGTCTGCAGCCTGTATAATTGCATCATGTGCCAGGTCCCTACAAACATGTAGGGTGCTTATATGGTCATTGGCCAACAGGCTGTCTGTCAAGGGTAGACTGGCCAATTCTTGTAGTAGACGTAGGGGTGTCCAAGGGGTGTATCCTAGTAGTAAGTCAGCTGGTGATGCCAGCATGGATGAGTGTACAGCCCTGTTGTAGGCCAAGGCTAATATGTCCAGCCAGTCTACCCAGTCATTACAATCCACATTTACATAGCACTGTATCATAGTCTCGAGGTGTTGGTTCATCACTTCAGTCTGACCATCAGTCTGTGGGTGGTGTGAAGTAGACATGGCTAGTCGGGTATTGAAGTAGCTCATTAATACATGCCAGAAGTTACTTAAGAAGCAGGGGTCCCAATTGCTAATGATCTGTGAAGGTAGCCCAAAATGCTTGTATACCTCCTTATGTAGTAGGGAGGCCACTCCTGCTGCAGTTATGTGGGTAGTAGTCAGAATAAAAATTCCATATTTTGTGAGCTTGTCCATGACAACCAGTATGGTGTCTTGGCCCTTCAATTCTGGCAGGCCTGTCACAAAGTCCATGCTTATGACCTTGAATGGTAGTTTTGGCATGTCAAGGGGTTGTAGGTATTCTTTGGGCCCTAACCAGTCATGTTTGACCTTTTGGCAGACATCACAAGTCTTGCAGTAGTGTAGGATGTCCTTCCTCATGAATTTCCAGTAAAATCCTCAACGAAGTGTTTCCAATGTCTTCCCCCACCAGCCATGAGCCATCTCGTGAGGGGTATCATGGGCTTCTTTTATTAACACAAGTTGCTCCTTTGACAGTACACATAACCTGGAATGGCCATCAGAGTCCTTGAGGAGTAGGAGTCCTTTATCACTATGGGTAAATTGATGGAAGTGTTCAAGTTTGACCTTTCATCCTTGTGGGTTTTGATTGTCCAGGATGGACTCAGTACAGGCCCAGATGGCTTTGAATTCTGGGTCCTTGGCATACCCTGTCTTGAATCGGTAGGCTATTTTGGGGGAAACAGACAGGTTCAGCCCTGGGGCTGGTCTTTCCAGGCTCAGGGGTCTGACACTTGGTTCCTGGATGTTAGGGGGGGACACCCCTGGCCCCAGAGTGGGAAAGGTCATTGTTTCTGATGCCACTGTCTGGGCCTGTGTTGATATGAAAGTGGCCTTGCCCAGACTGGGTGTACAAATAGTGAAATTCCAGTCCTTTGCCTGGCTGTCTTCATCCACAACCAACTTGAGGATACTGTGGTCTTTAGGGGACACCACCTTGGGTGTCAACAGGAGTCTGGATAGGGGATCCATGTTAGAGTGGGTTCACCCTGGTTGGTGTACAATGGTCATTCCTGGAAATGCCATGAATACTGTTCCCCAAGTGCTAAGGTGATGGTTTGCATTTTCATAGGTTTTGCCCATTGTAAGGCAGCATGGTTGGTCATGAGGAGGATTTATTCCCCTTCTATGAAGGGTAGGAATCAGATCAAACTGTCCTTGGTGGCTAGGGCCTCCTGCTCCATGGTGGAATATCGAGTCTCGGCAGGCTTGCAGGTCCAGCTCCAATAAGCTATGACTCTTCTACATGGACCACAGTTTCTTTGAATGTTCCTGCCCATCATCCTGGGGGAGGTCAGTCATTGTGAGCATCTGAGAGTTTTACAGATAGCTCTGGAATCTGGCTTCCTTTGTCATATGCTTTTTGGAGACATTCATAGACCTTGGTGCCTCATAAATCCTTCACTAGTATGGGTTGTATTTGTTGTAGAGCACCAGTGAGAGCCATGTCAGAAGTATCCATATACAGCCTGTAACCCTGGCCCCATATAGGGTGGCTCCAGATGGGTGCAGACATCAATACTTGCTTCATCATTTTGTAGGCCTCCTCATGCTTGATGCTCCAGTTCCAAGGTGCACCCTTACATAGCAAGAGGAACAAGGGTGCTGCAATCCTGGAGAAGTTGAGGATGTATGTGGTGAAGTAGATGGCCATTCCAAGCAAGGTCTCTAGGTCTTTATGGTGGTGGGGCGCAGTCAGGGCTGTGACTGTGTGTATTTTCTCAGCATTGGTGGACAGTCCTAGTCATGATACCTTCTGACCCAAGAGCTGTATGCTATGATATCCTACATGACACTTATGGGGGACCAATGTAATTCCAGACTTTCTGATGGCATGTAGGACCTGGCTAATGTGGGCCAGGTGCTTGTCAAAGGTTTGAGAGTAAACCACAATGTCATCGATGTATACCAACATAAATATCCATAGGTAAGGGGATAGAATCTCCTGCATCACACACTGGGAAATCAGTGGCCCATTCCTCCACCCAAAAGGCATCCTCATGAATTGGTGTAACCCTTGGTGCATTCTCATGGCTGTATATGGCTGAGAGGCATTGTCAAATTCCAGCTGCATGAATCCAGCCAAGGCATTGAAGGAAGACAGGTATTGGGCCCCTGAGAGGGCTTGGAGAATGTCACTCTGTCGAGGTATGGGGAACTGGTTGGACACTGTGGCTGCATTCAACTTCCTCCAGTTGATGCATAGATGATCCTTGCTGTTCTTGTGTACAATCAACACAGGGGCCCCCCAAGGGCTATTTGAAGGCTCGATCACCCCTTGCTTTAGCCATAGGTCCAATTGCTTGTCGATAAGCTCCCTTTTAGTGGGTGAAGCAATATATGGTGCTGCAGACATGGGCTTGGTGCCAGGTACTAATTTGATATGTACCTTCATTGGATGTTTGCCCAACCATCCATCAAAGCCAAAGGCCAGCTTGTGCTCCTTTAACATTTCATAAATCCAGGTACACTGGTTGTTGGACAAGGATGGGTCCACATTGATCAGTTTTTCTAGGTCTTCTGACTTTAGTTCATCAGCATTACTGGGCTTGGCAGTCTTTGGGCCTCCACTACTGGATTCAAGGGGCTCCTCCTTGGAAGTCTGGTTCTCAGCTTCCACTGTTTCATTGGGACTCCCTCGATTTAGATCTTGTTTGCCAAGGGACCCCTCCACAAGAGTATGGATGAACAGGACCCTTTGTTGGAACCATGCTTGGTCATCAGGACTTAGGTCAGCCTCCTTACTGAGGCATTCATGAGGGTCAACCATGAATCCCAATAATTCACCCTTGTGGAGTAGTTTGGGTAAGGACAAAGGATTAGCAATGGGCAATGTTAGTTCCTCAGCAGTGTCCACTATGCAATCGACTGTGGCCAGGAAGCTGTGGCTGCCCCTCCATAGTATACATTTTTTGATTAATTGTACTCCATTATGAAGATCATAGTTCCCCTTTACTCATACTCAGGCCACATGTCCTCTGGGGATGTAGGTGTCTTTGAGGGTGATGATTCTCCCTTTACCCACTTGTGGCTCCCTTGAAGGGGCCAAGAACTTGGCTTTTTCAGACTGGGTTACCATCGTCGGTTCTGTCTCAGACTTCCAGGAGACTGTCAGGATCAAATTGACATTTGC
>MU129312.1:8466-30001 GCA_014904985.1 Hydnum rufescens UP504
AAGAGAGAAGATCAGTTTGCCGGTCTGGGTGAATGGCTTCGGCGGCGCATCACTAAAACAACGAAACGTCTAGCAGACGCTTCTCCCAAGCTCGAGGCTTGTGGCCACCCCCCTGACTTCCTTCGTCAGCAGTTCACCCAGCAACGAACACATCAGAGTAGGCCCCTTACTCGTAAGTGTTCGTTAAACCTTCAGTGTAAATGCCCACGATGATGCGCTGCTGCTGGAATAGGCCAATCAAGAAATAGTGGTATCAAGGCGATCGAGAAGATCGTCACTTTGCGGGAGTCCGCATCGACTATCAAGGCTGCGATTGAAAAGCTTGAGAGCGAGCTGACAAAATACGTTCTGACAGATTCTATTGCCGCTAGCAGTACTCGCTTCGACGTATTGACAAGTATCGAAGCAAAAACCCGTGTTCTCAGTCGTCTTCACAGGGACATTGACTCTGCGACAAACCAGCTCAATCTTTACGACAAGACTTCTGCGGCCAGGTTGAACAAGATAAAAAGGGAGCCATTTTTCGCATTACAGATGAACATGCGTGCTGTCAAAGCACGCCTTTGTACCAAGCTTCGCGAGCGAAAGTTTGAGCTTGCTAACCTTGAGCGTGCCTATCGTAGCAAGCAAATGGGTGCGTCTGTATTCACGATTGCATACCTCATAATCTTTATTGTGGAATTTAATTCAGATCAGAAAACCTGAGCACACATTGAAGATGCTATGCATCGTCGTGAACCTACAATTACTGTCCTCGCGAAGAAGTATAACGACATGCTGAAGCAAATGGTTCGATTACGGGCAACCGACGCAGTGGCCACTAACGCAGTCCTCCCTCCTGCTATCATCCTGAAGACCCTTTTTAAGTTGGATGTGGATGACGACACATGGCACAATATCGGTCTGGAAGATCTTGAGGAATTTGATGGGATCCTGCCTCCATGGCTAGGTGATGACACTGTCCGCGCCGGTATTCGTTTCGATCAGGAGGTCATGAATTGCGAGGGCGAGCTTCTACGCTGTCGCCTGGAGCATGAAGCCATGCGCGATTGGTTTCAGGAAGAGTATGAGGCTACGATCTTGGCCGAAAAATACACTCCAGGTGAGTGACTGCATATCGTTATTGCAATTAACTCTCAATGCTACTATCTTCTAGATACCGATCTTAAATACCACCTCCGGCTTCGTCTGCAGCGCCTAACAAAGTTGGGTATGACATGGCAGCGAAAGTTGCGAGGCTTGGCCTCGGAGAGACCGTGGCCAGTCTGGGTCACGGCAATAACAAGCGTGACCCGCACACAAGTTACCATTACGAACACTATTTCTCCAATCCACGATCCCAATCTTGATATTCAATCATCAGATGATGATGGCGAGACAGAACTCGAACCTGTGGCAATCTGCGACGTGCATGTCATGGAGGAGATAGATAACCGCGCTCGAGAACAGGAGTGGGAATCAGGAGAAGGTGCCGCGTAATGTGTCTGTTCTCTCGTTGCCTCAGCTTACCGCCTTACTTGCTGTATTGTCTCCTACCCCTACATTTCCAGCCTTGTCATCATCCTCCATCATCCTCATCCGTCATCATCATCCACCTCATTGTCATTGTTCTCATTCTCGCATCGTCGTAGTCGTTCCCGTATCATCGTCGTCGTTCCCGCATTGTCGTCGTCGTTCCCGCATTGTCGTCGTCGTTCCCGCATTGTCGTCGTCGTTTCCGCATTGTCGTTATTGTTTCCGCATCGTCGTTGTCGCTCCCGCATTGTCGTTGTCATTCCCGCATCGTTGTCGTTTCCGCATCGCTGTCGTTTCCGCATCGTTGTCGTTTCCGCATCATCGTCGTTTCCGCACCGTTGTCGTCGTTTCCGCATCGTTGTCGTCGTTTCCGCACCGTTGTCGTCGTTTCCGCATCGTTGTCGTCGTTTCCGCATCGTCATCGTCGTCATTCCTCGCGTCGTCATCATTCTCGCATCATGGTCATAGTTCTCACATTGCCGTACTTTTTCCATCGCCATACTTCTCGTGTCAAATTCCCGTGTCACGCACTTCTCATCCGTTGTTATAATTTCCATGTCGTAATCCACGCGACATCACAATCCCCTCACCACCCCCTTTCCTGTCAATACTTTGCCCTTCCCACATTCAGTTTAGACTAGCCTGCTTGAAATCTCATAAAGTTTTTGATTGGAGTGATTGCTGCATATGGAGTTGGAAGAATACGGAAAAAGATACTGCTGGACTTAGAAAAAAAAAAGTCTATGACGGAGATAAAGGAAGCCGATGCCGGCACTTGTACAAAAAAGGAGTTGGATGATTGCCGGCAGGGATCCAAACTGAGAGCATGTTTCCATGGGGCCAGAGTCTAAAAAATTGTCTGGCAGGGCCCCATGAGACCTAATGGTGTAGGTGGGACCAGGGGCCCATGCCAGGTGCTGAGTACATGTGGGGCCACATGCACATAGGCCTATTAGACACACTATTTTACCAAGAAAACACTATCTAGTTAGGTACCGAAATAGGGCTGCCTAAGGTGACCAGTAGGGCATTCTAATGTTGCAATGGCTTTGCCTGATGTGGCATCCCATAGTTGAATGGAACCATCCTTGAAGGCTGAGGCCAGCCACAAGCCATCTGGTGAAAATCTGAGACTCTGGCTCTGATATGAATGGCCTTCTGGGGCTGCAATGGGCATGCCCAAGGTAGCATCCCACAGTTGGACAGAAGGACCAGCTGCAGCCAATAGCAGTCCATCAGGTGTAAATGCAACAGAGTTCACAGTGCCATGGCCCATTAGGATTGTAATGGTTGTGCCAGATGTGACATCCCATATTCGTATTGATTCATCAGTGGAACCAGATGCCAGTTGCATCCCATCCAGTGAAAATGCAATGGAATTAATCACACCAGTGTGGCCTGTTAGGAGTGTAATGAGGGCACCAGATGTGCTGTCCAACAACCAGAGGGTCCAGGATGAATCATAAGAGCTTGCTAGTCTGGAGCCATCTGGTGAAAATGCAATGGAACAAACCCGACTAGTACTGCTTCTTAGTTTTGCAATAGGTGTGCCCAATGCAGCATCCCACAACCATATGGAGTCAGTGGAGCCTGATGCAAGTTGCAAGCCATCAGGCGAAAATGCAACAGAATTAACTGGGCCAGTATGACCTAGGTTTGCAATGCACACATATGATGTGGCATCCCACAACCATATGGTGTGGTCATTGGAGCCTGATGCCAATTGTAACCCATCTGGTGAAAAGGCAACACTCTGAACACTGCCCAAATGGCCTTCAAGCACTGCAATGGGGATGCCCGAAGTGGCATCCCACAACCGGACAGATAAGTCGGCGGAGCCCGATGCCAGTCGACAGCCATCAGGGGAAAATGCAACAGAATTAACTGAGCCAACATGGCCTAGTAGAGCTGCAATGAAGAAACTGGATTTGACATCCCACAACACTATGGAATGGTCATCGGAGGCCGATGCCATTGTCAAGCCATCTTTTGAACAGGCAATGGAGGAAATGGGCGAAAGTGGCCACGGAAAGTAGCCAGGATCTGCGGCCATTGAGAGTCCATCCCTTGGAGCACACGGATAGAACCACTTGTCTCTTTGAAATATACTTTGTACAATGCAGTGTCATGGGGAGTAAATGGGAATGCTGACTGATACAGCTGCAGTGCGCTCATTCTTATCACTTGGGCATGGGCAAGAACGAACCGGTGTGCATCGGCCAGAATAGTAATCAGAGTCGATTCGGATTTCGAGCATATCTGGCACCACCAAAGTTAATAGTTGTTCCAACAATCAACAGTAGATACACATACCACCCAGCGGCGTGCCTCCTGAATGGTTTGTCCAACAGTGTGCATACTGCCAAGCAGGCTCATTGCCTCGATCCACCACAAAAGCGACCGCATCGCAAATTCCTCCAGCGCCCCCATCACCTTCTCATCTCCAACCTCGACATGCGACATATGCGACCCCCAAAACTGACATGCATATTGTGCCTCCGGAGGCAATGCATTTCTCACTTTCGCTTCAAATCCATCAACCTCACGATTCAACAGTGATGCATCTTTGATCCCGGCTACATCTCGTTTGAGGTACGTACCCATAAGGCGGAAACATCGCAGAGTATGCTGCTGCTCTTGCTCTGGGACTGTGACAATCAAGAACCCCGACACGGTACATCGCGAAGGGCTGGTGATGAAGTCAGCAAACGAAGGATGATAGATACGAGGCGCATCATTTTCGTCATATGGTGGGATTATGACAGATTGAAGATGGCGTAAAACGTTATTCACCACCTCCATGTCCTTCTCCACAAACTTCGCCAAGGAACGAAGTGGGAGTGGCTGGCGCAGCAGAACAATACTACCAACAACAATCTGGAAACGATTCTGAACAAGGCGAGGATTCGAATCTGACAACGACTTGCGGAGCAGCCTCGTGTAAAGGCGGTCCAGCTGCTTGTATGGTGTTGCTTCTGACAGATCTCCTCCTTCGAGGGAGTGAGTGCCAAGAATAAGGGCCAGATGCTCGCGGGGAGCCAGCGCACGATCGTCACCAATGAATCGGATACATGTGGCAGCGAAAATGAACAGCTTTCCTGACCTCTCCACTAGGGCGTGCTTCTCGGCTTCCGTCGTCCAATCCGTAGGCATGGAAAGACCCAGTCTGTGAGGAATTTTTGCCAACTCTGTTCGAACATAAAGCTCGATATCCTGCTGGATAACCGATGCTTCGACGTTATGAAGAATTGTCTTCTTGTGATTCTCGAACTGATTGAATACTGATGAGATGTGGAATTCTGGCCGACTGGTGATGAATATGCGAAGGAATGGTATTCGAGTTCCGTGGGAGAAGAGAAGTCGTAGAATGTCTGTTGCACCTCGTTCCTTGCATTCGTCGAGGGCGTCGAGGATGATAACTGTGGGATGGTGGTGGTTCCGACTGATTCTGAGAAGCGGGTTTACAATTAAACCCTCCAGCTGACGCAATAGACCTCTCTCCTCGATTCCTTCTTCATTTTCGAGGGCCTCGGCGATAACAGACTTGAATTGATTGTCAGACTGCGCGAGTTGGAAGGCAAGCGTAGGAAACACAGTATGTGGATCGCGTAAAGCCCGGGAACCTCGGGAAAAGAAGAAGGTTGCTCCTAGCACACCCTTCTCCTCCGCTCGCTCAGCGACCGTCATAGCAATGGTTGACTTGCCAATACCAGCAAGCCCATTGAGCCAATACACAGGGTGTACATTGCCATCAGTGAGCGCCAACCAGGACATAATATCCGCCAAAATATCAACTCGGGTGCCCTCGAGACACGACGACGGTGCATCCTTGCGAGAGGAGTTATACTCCGCGTGGCGGGCACAAACGGCCATCAAACGTGTGATACCAGTGGATCCTTGAGCGTCTGGAGCAGTATAAAAGATGGGTAAGCATTTAAAAGGCAAAGTCTTGAAGCGAAGCTCTCACAGTTGAGATTGATGGCAACGTTCCCTCCATCGCCACCGACGCCGACACCTTCTCCAACCCCGTCTCCCCCTTTACCAGTACCTTTAACACACGAATAAGCACAGTAAAAGGGGAATCGAAGGGAAACCTACTTATAGAGAATTGGTACGGTTGCATGGTAGAGAACACCGGTGGCAGCCAAGGGGTGATACCTCAAGATCGATTTGAACAAATGTAGTGGATGGGCCTAATTTAGAGTAATCAATCAGGATCGCGCGCTCTAATCGGCAGCAACACCAACCTGGAGTGGGGGACGAGGAAGTGATTAGATAATCGCGGCAAGTTGCACCTTCTCCCAAAGATTTCTCGCAGTGCCCAGGTGTACCAAATAATCCCAATATTTGTACGATTCGGGTTTTAAATGAATCGAGTATCTCACTATCTCCCTCTCTCGAATGGCCGTTGAACAGGTGTGAATCCTCCCTATCCCTGGAAGAATGAGTGGAACCAAATCCAACCAATTGATGCTATCTCGCGTTCTCGACAACCTTGTCCATTAGATCGAAAAATTTCCCTCTCCAAATCTCTCCAACTTTGCCCATTCTGTGTGCAGGATGAGAGTGTTTGCGTAAACCTGTGCTTCCATCATTGCACGTCCCACTCATTCTTTCCCGCCAAGGCGAGCAAATCCGTCCGATGTTGAAATTGACCTTCCAATCGGCGTCATTTTCCCGCGAACGATGCCACTCTTCAGCGATGTACATACATTGGATCCTGATCGCCGGTGCAGAATGTTATATCGTGTGGCGACCATCAACTCTTCGGCAGCGCACTCAAACTTATCATCTCCATCGAGAAAAATGGTGGTAACCGCTGGTGCTCGATGCTCCGAGGCAGGAAATGGCCCAAGGTTTCTCACCGGACCGGTGAAGGCGAGCGTCTGTGGCGAGTAGTCACGCAGAGGAAACACATGGCGTGCCAGCGGGCATACGTGCGTCGTCAAGCCAAAAGGATGATCGAGGAAGCCACGATTCAGCGGGGTGTTGGGTCTCGCTCCAAATGCTCTATCGATGGAAAAAAGGATTCCTAGCCTGCCGCGAAGACGATAAGGTGAATTCCTGTATCCCGTGTCCCATGTTCGTAATCCACGCGATTGTCGTCGGGGCGGAGCGCCATGATCCGCCTGTCATCAAAATTGCACCTTCTTGCGTTCGATTGCCACCCGTCGTAGAACGATAGACAAGACGGCCAATGTGGGTGATTTCTTCGCTGACACCCAAGCCACTGGATCCTCCAATGGAGGTCAAAGTGAATGCGATGAGGTGTGTTGGCAATATACCTTTCCTAAGGCTTTCACCAGTCGCGCTGATAATAGAACCCCAGCCGTGATCGACATTCATTCAGCAAGTCCATTCTACGACGTTTTATTCGTGACTGTGTGGATCGAGATCCTGCCGTTGCCTCCCCTTGGACCGTGAAACGTACCATCGCCGAACAATATGGTGTCTCGACCGAGGTGACAGAGGAAATTCACCGTGCAATCGACGGAGCAAGCAAGGCGAGAAAGAGAAACGCAAGAAGGTTTGGGAAGACAAGCATGAAGCTGAGGGTGGGCCAGCAGCGAAGCGACGGAAAAAAGACGGACAAGGTTAGTGTCTTGTTGTTCCTTACTGTCTCTTTTATGCTTCTCCTGGGCGTGTAGATTCTCCCGCTGGATCAGGTCCTGTAGTGGACAAACCCAAGCCCAAGGGCCCCATTAAATATCCGATAGACGATTTGGATGTCATGATTACCGATCGAGAGCGCAAGGGCGGGAAACAGACCCTTTGGCCCCCTCTCGAGCGGGACGTGCCGTTCGGTTCCGATTTTGAATCCTCCCTTATGTCCTGGTGCTTTATGCAATCTTTTGGGTATGCTCTTTATTCTATTGTTATGCAGGAATGTACCTCATTTCTGGCGCCCATAGAGCTGTGCTTAAAATTTCTTCATTCACTTTGGACGAGTATGAATGTGCAATACGGCACTCTCTTCCAGATGTTCCATGTACGCTCATCGCCGAGGTCAACTCGTGTTTGATGTCTGTGGCGAAAGAGCGTTCGCCTGTCAAGATGATCGCCTTGGACTCGCTGAATTTCTACGATGTAGTGGATCCGCCAGGAGAGGTCCCCCTGGCAGAATTGCAGAAGGCAGCGAAAGCCCTTGGTGATAAGCGGAGTTCTGGATGGGACAGTCCAGCGGCTAGGGAGAACGGGAGGGTAGGATGGGAAGATGGTTTGGCGATATTCATACGAGATGTGGGTGCTCGGGATTACCTTCATTGACTATCTCTATTTGTATACTTACTTGTCCTTTTGTCCGCAGCATGCGACTATGCAGACATTGCCGAACCTTCGAAGAATTCTGAGATCATTACTGTTCGCTCCTGTTACGGGAGCATCAACGGAATCATCTTCATCCTCAACATCGCCTGCTCCCGCTACTTCATACCAACGCTCAACGCCTGCCGAGCGCTATCCAGTTTTGTTGCATGAAGACAAGATTGGGATTATTACCTTCCTCTGCGAGATCTGCATGGCGGCACGGATAGTGCGAGGACATATAGAGTGGGCCGATCCGTCTCTGACGGAATTGCGGAAAGAGAAGATCGAGGTCAATCGAGAGAAGAAGAGATTGTGAGTGATTTTACTCACACTTTCATCTTTGCTGGCCCGCCATAGTGATGAATCATTGCTCCTTGGACCATATTTCTAGGATTGAAGAGATCGGGCAGCTAGACGCAAAAATCGAGCCCGGGGCCGATGTGCCGGAGACGAATGGAGCAGCCTCGTCTCCGGCCCCCGCTGCGAGCGATATAGAGTCCGAGGCAAAGCAGAATGACGATCAGTCAGATATTACTGACGATATGCCCGTTACGAGACGGCGGGCCTCGTCCGGACGTCGTGCATTGGCAAAGCAACAGGGGCCACTCGCTAAAGTTGCTGGCCACGGCAAGGAGCGGGCCCAGGCACGTCTGAAGGCTGCTGAAGTCAAGAATGCGCTGGCGGAGCGACGACGACTAGACGAAGAGCTGAACAAGGTTGAGCGACGACTCGAAGCCATCGAGCGTGAGTTCCGACAGCTATTTGGGGTCGGGCGTACACGACCCCTAGGTAAGGATCGGTTTTTCAACCGTGTATGGTGGCTGGATGGGATGGGGACTGGCATGTTAGTCGCGCCTGGGGGCGGGGTGACCTATGGCACCGGGCGCCTGTTCTTCCAGGGTCCCAGCGAGTTTGACATGTTGATCTTGGAAGGGCGCGGAGAGGGTGTGGTGCGAGGTCGACAAGATGATGAGGATGGCCCAGATGGAACACTCGAGCCCGGCGCGTGGGGATACTATGCAGACCCTCAGCATGTGGAGGAGCTCCTAGCATGGCTGAATGTGAAGGGACATCGAGAGCTAGCGCTCAAGAATGTTTTGAACAAGTGGCTTGATCACATTCTTGCTGGGATGAGAAAGCGACTTTCTGTAAGTGACAACTTTCGCCTTTGATTGGTTTCGAAAACACGTGGGAGACATTGCTGAGAGTGCATTACGGGTGTAGGATCTCTCATCTCGGCCGGAGCGTCGTAGCACACGGGGAAGGGTGTCGAGTGCAGCTGCGGCCAATGATGTATCCCGTGAACCTTACATGCAGTGGACGAATCGTTCGAACTCAACCCGTCTTCTTCCAAATGATTGGTGCCGACGTGGTGCTTTCTCTGGGCTCAATTCGTTCGCCCTCGCCATCCATCCCGCACGCGGCCCTGTTTTCCGCGCCTTTTCTTGTATTGGGCCAAGCGCCAAACTACCCTCTCTGCCAGCACGTGCTGCCTCTCATATTTCCATAAACCCGTTCTGTTCATTCACCTCAGCACACACGCTCGCAATTCTATTACTTAAAAATGTGGCGACCAGTCTCTTTCCTCTCTGCCCCCTCGTTGGCTCATATCATATGTATGTATTGACGCATAAACTCATTAATCATACATAGTAAGACAAGGACCCATGTGGATCGGCTGTGATCCTGTGGAGAATGTGTGCGCCCTATGGCATGTAGAATTGAATGTACTGTACGTTTTTGCCTGAACATTACATAATTATATGGATTTTGGGCTCAGGGGCTTGTCTCGCGCTCGTGAGTCGCCGTCAGTGTCAATGTGCCCTCTGAATTCGATCCCTACTGGCTAGATATGGAGATTTGAGGAATGTTTTCTCTCGGGTTATATATCACCTAAGGGGCCTCCTAATCCCTATTGCATACGTATGTTTGTAAAAGTGACCGGAAGGCATTCTCGGAGAGCGAGTCAGAAAAAGGATGTGCAAAGGGAATGAAGGGGCCAAAGAGGAAATAAGGTATGCAATGGTGCGATGTTGAAAAAAACGTGGAGATAAGAATCCAGGATTGGTGTGGGGTTACAGGCTTAGGTCATGGGCGGGCGAATGTATCCATTCTGAACCGCCAGAACTCAAAAGTAGACATCTGCGCAAGCCCCCCGAGCGCGATTCCGGCCGCCTAAAAAAAAATTGGCTGGGTCAGTGCCATTGGGATCCCGTGAGCTCGAGCAAGTTCCTGGCCATCTGGTCGTCTAGTTAGCAACTTGTCACTAAACATTACAATTACAACGGTGCGTGCTTTACATGAATAATTTATTGCAACTTGCAAAACCGAAGGCGCCGGATGAAAAACACAAAATTTTGCATCAAAAAGTATTTGGGCGATTACTCCTCCAATTCCTGGCGGTTTGGCTTGCTATCAAGTGAGACGGACTCGCCTTGATCGTCCGCAAGTGCTTGTACCCTTTGCGTAATAAAATTCAAAGATTTGAGATTTGAGGTTTTCCCCAATTTTATTTCCTTCATAGCTCTTGAACTACTGTAAATTGAGGAAAATAAACTATATCCCCTGAGAGCTGCTATGTCCCTCTAGGTGTTCCAAAAAAAATCAGGGCAATTGGAGCAAATTTCAGAATTCTGATGGTGTACCATTCGGCACGGAATTTAGGACCATAGCATGGCCAGTGAAGCCATGAAACTTCCTGTACACTGAACCTATCACTATTACATCACTTTGAATGTAATTCCTGGATGATCTTTGCCTGGCAGCTCAGTGAGGCATCCAAAGAGCCCATACCTGCAGAAGGGAAAAATTAATGGCTATCTCAAAGCCAACCAATGCATGTTTCTGCCTAGCCACCAAGCATATATGCATCCTCCAGTTCATGGACTTCATTGTCCATCACAGCATCAACACTAGAAGCCCAAACAAGGCAGATGCTTTGGCTATTTGTGTTGTATCCCTCGGAAACCTACAGCCTCAAATTTTCTCCAACAGTCTTGAATTTTTTTCAGGCATCTAGAGTGGCATGGCAGCTCTCAGGGGATATAGTGTATTTTCCTCAATTCACAGTAGTTCAAGAGCTATGAAGGAAATAAAATTGGGGAAAACCTCAAATCTCAAATCTTTGAATTTTATTACGCAAAGGGTACAAGCACTTGCGGACGATCAAGGCGAGTCCGTCTCACTTGATAGCAAGCCAAACCGCCAGGAATTGGAGGAGTAATCGCCCAAATACTTTTTGATGCAAAATTTTGTGTTTTTCATCCGGCGCCTTCGGTTTTGCAAGTTGCAATAAAGAATGGAGATACGATACTGCAAATCAACTTGGAGACCTACGAAAACCGGTGAAAATATTCCTTCCAGGGGATCGTACAACAGACACCCCACGTATCAGGCATTCGCATTCCGCATTGTGGGATCGATCCACGGAAGTCCCAGCACCTGGAATACTTCCTCTTCACTGTGCACGAACACCTGCTCTGAGTTGTGAACACGGGTTCTACCATCCAGGATCGGAAAATAAGCGAAGACCCAGGGAACGATCTGGATCGCATACTCACATTCCGCTACTATCAAACTTCATCCCTCTATGTGGCGGGTAATATCTAAGTGAGCCGCACCAGATCCGCCCCTATAAATGCCAACATACCGTTCCTGCTTCGCCCAAATCCGCAGATCTCGTTCAAACTGTGTTGACCCAGTCCTTCGCATGACAATAACCGTGAGCAAAAAAATGAAAGAGATGATATCCGACTAGGTCGAGGATACTCACCACCCTACGACGGCGGTCCAATACACGTTCCAGGGCGCAAAAATGAGGTCCAGCCGTCGATGGACGCGCCCCTCTCCGTGGAATTTGAACACAGTCAACGCTGTATCCAACGTGTCTATCCCCTGCGAGCTGGGAAGAGGACAAGCTTGGTGCAGGGAAATCGACACACACAAGTAGGGCGAATTGTGCTTACGATGTAGATGACCTGGAGGAGAAGGGACTATGGTGTGACGTGAACGATGATAAAACTGGTGGTGCATCAATGGGCAAGATAAAATTGGCAATTTCAGATCATGGACGCACGCATAACGTGAGTTACGAGCCCTGAGTGAACCAACAGAGAATTATTTTTCGTCATCTCAAGGTTAGACACGTAATGCCCACCTGCTTCTTGGAGACGAGTGACTAAAGCTTGACACATTCCTCGGTCTTGCTTCGGGTCGATACCCGGCCGAGAGAAAACAATATCTACGTCATTTGAATACTCCTTGCCCCTGCGATACCTACGTTCGGGGGAAGCACGATGAGTACGAAGATGTCTTTCTGCCAAAAGCATAGGAGGATCTCCCCCACCCTCCACACACGGTATGCTGGAAACCCTCCTGAATCGAATCCAAATGTTTGCAGATCGCTTCGACCATCTCCTCCACCTCCGTACGCGAAATCCTATACACATCCCCGTGGCCGACATAAGCGAAAATGACAGGAAATCAAATCGAAGAAAACGCTTGCTTCTGAGCTAAATCGTCGCGGAGAAGGAGGGCCTCCCTCGTGCCTGAAGGCTTTCCATTTTGCCCTTCCCATTCATCATAATACCGCTCGAGATCTTCGAATGTCCGATACCCCTGATCGTATAGCCGACGTGCTGTGCTCGGTCCAATGCCGTATATGGAGCTGAACTGAGATAGAACACCGAAACGAGGACTATTGATCGCTCGTCCTGAGAATCGACGTTCAGAGGCGCCTTCAGTGAATGATGGATGGCATACTGGCTTCCTTAATCTCTCCATCCTTCAAAAACTCGTCAATCTAGACAATCTGGGTTCAGCTCCTTGAATTCGACGGACAGAAAACAGGCATATACCATTTTAAACAGTTTTGGCCCGAGGCCCGGAAGGTCAACCACTTCCTTAGATGACCGCACAACCCTGGGATAGGCTGTGCAACATTTGCACCACTTCAAATTTCCATAATGAGTATAGACGGATCGCACCTTTTAGTACCTGTCAAGGATTCAGCTTAGTCCGATCCAGAATTGGTCTTGAGCTCACCGATATGCTTCTTGAGTAACTCAATTCACTCCTGGGATCGCCTTCAAGGAACCGCCAACGCATTATAATTGCGAGGCGATCAACAAGCTCCTGGTTTAAGCATTTCAAAGGTGACAGCCTGTGAGTGGCAAAGCGAGCTTTGTACGATATGGTGGATTGGAAGCCAGTGGATGGTGGAAAGGATCGATCAGGATCACTGGGTATTAGGACAGGAGCAGTTGTGGCCGACGAGCTCCTCCTAGACAGCACATTGGGAGGAGGGGAAGAGGCGGGACGCAAAGATCGGATCGCAAAGTAGGGATCAAATGGCATTAACTCTTCCCTAGAGGCGGAATCTGTAAGCCACAAGGGTGTGACGACTTTCTTTACTCTCTGCTAGACGTCAATTGTGTGCGAGGCGAAGATTTGTGGGATGCCTTACAGCATGACCCGCATCAATATGCCTCTCCAATCTCTTCAGCACACTGATAGTGGTAATGATGATGTCTGCTTCGTCTATGGAACAATTTATGTCTGCGCCTAGAGACTCAGCTAGTCGATGAAGGCTTTCAACTTCGTCTGGAGGAATTTTGGCATGGATTACAAAGATACGGAAAGATGAGAAGATTTTCCTTCGCTTTTTCTGCAGTGGTGATGGTGATGATGAGGAAGAAGATGGTGTGCGCTCAAGTGTCACCGGATGTTGTCGTCGATACATCACCATACAGCGGTGGATGCCGGAAGAGCGACTGAAAAAGCCTAGAACAACAAACTCTCACAGCTTGTCCACATCTCTCTACAACCAGTTTGTACATACTTGTTTGAAACTATAGACAATGTTGAGTGTTGAGAAGTACAACACGGCCATTGGTGCACCCAAATGCAACATGAGATTGAAGTGGTGAACCCACTGCTCCTGTCTTGCATGTATAAGAAGGAGGAATATAGCAGATACGTCTAATATGATTGCCTAGAAACTGCTGCTTGGTTATCCACCGACCGTGAAGAGACCAAATGGTCAAGCTAGAAGATGGGTCTGGTACAGTGGATGACTTCGAACCTAAGTGATGAGGAGGCTGTGAAGTCAAAGGCAATAGGAAGGTCCCTGTGATACTTTTCACAATTAAAGTTTGAGCATCAACAAATGTGATGTCACAAATCTCGTAAAGATTGTCTCTCAGGATTATGGATGTGTGTGATACAACATTCCACAACCGGACAGAGCCATCATACGAGGCTGACACCAGTTGTAAACCATCTGGTGAAAATACAACATGTTGAACTGAGCAAGAATGGCCTGTTAGAACTGAAATAGGAGTGCCTGATATGGCATCCCACAGCCAAATGGAGGAGTCCCTATAGCCCATGGCCATTTGCAAACCATTTGGTGAAAATGCAATGGAGCCAACCCTGCCAGTATGGTGTCTTGGGATTGAAAGGGAGGAACCTGACATGGTATCCCACAATTGCACAGATTCACCAGAGGCTGATACTAGTTTTGACCCATCTGGTGAAAATGCAAAGGAGGTAACATAACCAGGGGATTTTAAGATTGCAATGGCTTTGCCTGATGTGGCATCCCACAGTTGAATGTCACGAGACTAGGTATATGACTCAGTCTCGTTATGGAGAACTTATATTCTATTAAGGAAAGTTTACCTAGGTATATGACTAGGGAAGTAGAATGAGAATATGTAGGGAATGTATGGAGAAGCACGGCTCACCTCAGTCTCGTTATGGAGAACTGAGGAGAGTCGGATGTTACCGAGAAACTATACTATAGTCGCAGTGAGGGACAGAAAAAGGAATAGGGGTAAAATACTATTATTACGGGAAGGATGTTCCCGAAGTGAATTACCGACCACGGCCACTCAAAGGCTACGCATTCAGAAAAAACCTCATTCTGTCCTGTGAATTTGCGGAATTGTCGGCAGCAAGAGGTTTTTGGTTGAAATGTTCGCCTGCTTGTTTATCGGTAGGAGTACCTTCGAGAAGATTAATTCCATCCCTTCAAAGGCTCGCGAAAACAAAAAGTGATGGGGGCCGGACTCGAATGCTTCGTCCGCTCCGAGAACCTTCGGTTCTGCGCAAATGCCAATTGCCGACTTGATTTGTCGAGGAATGGTAGTCGGGAACTTATCCATTGGGGGCCCCAATCGCTGAGGGAGGTTCCGGAACCAAGATTGCGGTCAACGTGCAACCGCTGTTTGCCGCTTATGACTTCTTGCTTCGGTCTAAATAAACGACACATGGACTGTTTGGCTGGAAAGTTTTCCAGCCAACGGGAGCCACCACCAAGACCGCCCACCAGGTTCCTGATTGAAAAACGGCAACTGCGGTCTCCTTGCCAAATCTTTGTTTTCAGTGAATTCCGTGGCAAGTAATGTCTGAAACTTGAAGCCGTCAAAAAAAGTTAGCTCGCCTGGCCGCGTCTTCAAACGTAACGGTAGATCCTTTTTCAGAAGCAGTTTTCAAATTGCTTCGGGTCCGGTGATGCATTTCGAATTTAAAGATTAAGGCCCAACAGCAAAAAGGGCAAGTTCGGTGGTACCGAATCAATTGCGTACATAAAAACCGAGCCAAGATCGGACTGGTAAAAATTGGGCATACAAGTCGGCAGGTACGTTTCCCCCCAATTATTCGAGGTTTTCATTTTAAAGCCATTGAGGTAAGTCGCCGGGTCGCGGCATCGCCATTACTGAAACGGGCTTCGGGGAGAATGGGTTTTTCTTCGGTTGTACGATTCCTTGTTTGGGAAATTGTATAATGGTGTCGATCCGGATTTTTTCCTGATCGATACCCGTAACCAATGCAAGGGGGTTCCTTTTTTCCATTATACCGCATGTTCAAAGGTTCGAGGAGGTCATCTTGTGCTGGTAGGAACCGAGGGTTTGGGGAAACGGCGGACATGGATTATTCATCAGAAACGTTGAGCCTTCCCCAAGTAATGGCGAAGGGTCCCGTCCTATTCACGCTTGAAATAAAAAAGACGCAATAAATTTTCCAGATTCTGTTTTTCTTCCCACCCGGACCTTACCAAATCATTTTCTCATCTTCCCAGTAATACCATTCGGCGCTTGTTTTAAGTCGCGTAAGAGTGCGCAGTAACTGGGCCAACATACCCCAAGGGCTTGGTGAGTGGGTGAAAAAAACCCATTTGGGAGCTCCATATTAGGAATAAGTTTTCCTTGGAGTTACGGGTATGAGGAAAGGCTGACTTTACATCGGGAAAATGGGAACGAGTTTTCGAGTCGTGTTGGCAGGAAAGGAGGCGAGGGGAATTACTAGGAAAGAGGTTCCGGTCCTGTCGGGGCATATTTCTCGAAGAAAGTCCCACAAACCAGGGAAACTCGGGTTATTAAAGCCTCTATAACAACGCCTCGATAAACCAGTGATTCCGCCACTAGGAGTTTTTCTCCGTTTAATTTTTGGAAATTACCCAACCGATTGGCCGGGGACAAGTTTGTCATCTTGCGGTTTCTCTACCCCACTGAGGTTTTTTTATTCTTCGCCCAGGGGCATCCATTTCAAAGAGGCACGCCTCCATCCAATGGTTCCCGCCTTCAAGGCAACCCGCCAATGGCTTGTTTGTAAACCGGAAAGTTCATGTGCCATGGGCCAACTTTTAGGGGCCATGTTCATCCGGGGCCCAACTGGGAAACAGTGTTCTTGGTAGGACTTTGAGCTCTTTCGGGGCCATGAATTGGGACGGTTGTACCGAGTAAGGTGGAGTTCGGGTTTTTCATTCATTTCCCCACCCGGCAAAAGGGTTTGATTACCTTGCGGTTTTTTCCTGATCGGAAACGAGAAGTAACGTTTTGTTAGGTAACGGAGTTGTGGACAGGGTTGGGGATTGTGGGAAGTCGGGTCGGAGGATTTAGTGCTGGGTGAGGTTCCTTACTTTATCCAGGAATCCATCTCTTGATCAATTTATTCCGGTTGGGCACGTTATTCTCCCTCGGACCCAAAAAGAATTCCCCCAAACTTCCAATTAAGTTGTTCTGTTTAACTCCCGTTTCCCTCAATCAAATATTTCACCAATCGCGAGATTCCCAAAAAGGAAAGGGTTTGGGGATGCGTTTAAAACTCGTAAGCTTCTTTAAGATTTCCGTTACCCCCCCAAAATAGTATTGCCATTTTCCATGCTGCGGCGCGGGCCCAAATTGTTCTCGGAAGTTTCGCAGAGATGGAAAACAGTTGGTTTGGCAACCCAAATACCACGGCCAGTAGGAAGAGTCGTAAAATTGATGTTCAAGTCGACTATTGGCAGATTTCCAAATGGGCGCGTGAAGATAAAGAGGATCCATTAAGCAAGTCCGTTATGGGAATCCGGAGGGTGTGGGGAACAATAACTGGATACAACCACTCTTTTCTTTTCCAAGGCCATAGGGACCCCGAGGACTTGCAGGCGTTTAATATAGTTCCGTTCTCCAATTAGGGGGGGCAAAGGCCCCCTAAACAAAAACTTCATTTCTCTTTTGAGGGGGTTTTCGAGATGATCCACCGGTTTTGGCCGTGATTTGGGTTTGGAGCCCAAAAACCCAAAACGGCCCAATGTGGCGCACCAGAGAGTTGAAATCCGTTTTAGGGGTCGGGGGACGTGTAAGGACATTGGGGACCCACTCCAGAAAAATGGTTTTCTTTTCATTTACCGGGACCAGCCAATTTCCACCATAATTACGACCCTTTCAACCCCCATGCTTTATTATAAAGCGGTGGGTCCAACCTAACCCAAGGAAACGGGCGTGGTGGAATGGGGATTTTTCCGGTAGGGTTTGTAAAAACCCAATTCACGGTTGGAGAAGAACATGTGCATTGATTTGCACCGGAATCCACAATCCACCACCCTTGGACCGATACTGGGCCTTTAAAGTCGATTAGTGCAAATGTTATTCGGACATGTTCATCGTTCGGCTTTCACTTCCATTGTCATTTCGTCAATCCCACAACTCGCATAAAGGAGGCAATCGTTTCGGGAGTTCAGTCGTATTTGATTGTGGACGTCTCGGCTACTTTTTTGCTTTATCGTCGCGTTTATCGGTCTCGTTTCGGGAGGACCCTGGGCCTCCATTCCACCAACCTTGGGAGTTAAATCTCTCAACAAGTTATGTCCAAGCCGTTGCAGTTGGTACACTTTCTTGTACTTTTTTACCGTCCTTCGCGTCCTTTCCACCATTAGATTTCAAGCACGTTGCCCCGAAAAGCGCTCACCGGTTCTCGCCTACGTTGTTGTTCGGCAAGAATTAAGTTGTGACCTTATGTGAGCTGAGCTTGTCATCACCGGCTACTTCGATTGATGTTTGGAGAATTGGCGTATGAGGGTGGTAGTGAAAGGAGAATAGCGATGGCGGAGAATGTTGTCAGGAGGTCAAATCCGAGGTTTTTTGAGCTTGAGGGCACTTGCACGCAGTTCATTTATCTGCGTTTGCAAGTCCGAGTATCGTTAAATTGCTCTCGCCAAATTTTACTCATTAGATATGAGATGGCTTGTACACCGGTCCCTTCATAGCGCGTACAGAGGGCTTCCCAGATAGCCGCAGCATTGTCTAGGTGCATGACACCGAGAAGCGGGTCATCTCCAGTGTAAGCGTAATTTGCTGTCGCGCTTCACGTTCCTGGTAATCCAGTCACCACGGTACACATCGCCAGTGCTGGGTTCAGTTTGTATATTGTCGCCAGTGACGTAATCAAGTAGCGACGCGCTTCGAGAATCTCTCTCACGCGATACTTCCACAGCATAAAATTTCCACCGTCATTAGCAAGCTTCGGGATTGATGCAAATAAGCGTCCGGTTGGATCCGCAGAAGTTGCCATAGTAGTAGATGGAGTAGGGAAGGGCAGATGAGGAACAGCAGTGGGCACGGCAGTACTAGAAGATGGGGTCGATGGGCCCATAACCTGTCGCGAGACTAGGTATATGACTCAGTCTCGTTATGGAGAACTTATATTCTATTAAGAAAGTTTACCTAGGTATATGACTAGGGGAAGTAGAATGAGAATATGTAAGGGAATGTATGGAGAAGCACGCTCACCTCAGTCTCGTTATGAAACTGAGGAGAGTCGGATTGTTACCGAGAAACTATACTATAGTCGCAGTGAGGACAGAAAAGGAAATAGGGGTAATTACTATATACGGAAGATGTCCGCGAGTTTTGATTACCGACATTGAATGGAATTGCCCTTGGAGGAGGCCAGTTGCAAGCCATCAGGTGAAAATCTGAGATCCTCAATCTGACCTATAGGGCCTGCCTGCACTGCAATGGGCTTGTCCAATGTAGGATCCCACAGTTGAACAGATATACCATCTGCAGCCAATAGCAACCCATCAGGTGTAAATGCAACAGCATTCCTGCTATTATGGCCCCTCAGGATTGTAGTGGTTTCACCAGATATGGCATCCAATACCCACACTAACCCAGCAGCAGAACCAGCTGCCAGTTGCATTCCATCTGGTGAAAATGCAACAGAACAAATCATACTAGAGCGGCGTCTTAGGACTGCAATGGGGGTGCCAGATGTGCTGTCCCACAATCCAACAGATGAACCATGGGAGCCCACCAGTCTGGAGCTGTCTGGTGAAAATGCAATGCAACGAACCCAATCCTTGTTGTCTCCTAGTTTTGCAATAGGGTGTGCCCAATGTGGCATCCCACAACCATATGGAAGAGTCACTGGAGCCTGATGCCAGTCGAAAGCCATCAGGTGAAAATGCAACAGAATTAACTGAACCAACATGGCCTTCTAGCTTTTTAATGAAGCTCATATGATGTGGCATTCCACAGCCATATGGAACAGTCCTTGGAGCCTGATGCCAATTGTAACCCATCCGTGAAAAGGCAACACTCTGAACACTGCCCAAATGGCCTTTGAGCACTGCAATGGGGATGCCTGAAGTAGCATCCCACAACCGGATGGATAAGTCGATGGAGCCCGATGCTAGTCGCCAGCCATCAGGGGAAAATGAAACAGAATTAACTGAGTAAGTGTGGCCTACTAGGTTGCAATGAGGAAACCTGATGTGACATCCCACAACCGTATGGAATGGTCATAGGAGCCTGATGCCATTTTCAAGCCGTCTTTTGAACAGGCAATGGAGGAAATGGGGGAACAATGACCATGGAAAGTAGCCAGGATCCGTGGCCATTGAGAGTCCATCCCTTGGAGCACACGGATAGAACCACTTGTCTCTTTGAAATATACTTTGTACAATGCAGTATCATGGGGAGTAAATGGGAATGCTGACTGATACAGCTGCAGTGCACTCATTCTTATCACTTCGGCATGAGCAAGAACAAACCGGTGTGCATCGGCCAGAATGGCAATGAGAGTCGATTCGGATTTCGAGCGCATCTATCATAAACAGCATCACCAGAGTTAGTAGTTCATCCAATAATCAACAACAGATGCACATACCACCCAGCGGCGTGCCTCCTGAATCATTCTTCCAACGGTGTGCACACTGCCAAGCAGGCTCATTGCCTCCATCCACCACAAAAGCGACCGCATTGCGAATTCCTCCAGTGCACCCATCACCTTCTCATCTCCAACCTCGACATATGACATATGTGACCCCCAAAATTGACATGCATATTGTGCCTCCGGAGGCAGTGCATTTGCCACTTTCGCTCCAAATCCATCGACCTCACTATTCAACAGTGATGCATCTTCAATCCCGGCCACATCTCGTTTGAGGTATATGCCCATAAAGCGGAAACATCGCAGAGCATGTTGCTGCTCTTGCTCTGGGACTGTAACAATCAAGAATCCCGGCACAGTACATCGCGAAGGGCTGGTGATGAAGTCAGCAAAGGAAGGGTGATAGATACGAGGCGCATCATTTTCGTCATATGGTGGGATTATGACAGATTGAAGATGGTGTAACACAGTATTCACCACCTCCATGTCCTTCTCCACAAACTTCGCCAAGGAACGAAGTGGGAGAGGCTGGCGCAGCAGAACAATGCTACCAAGAACAATCTGGAAACGATTCTGAACAAGGCGAGGATTCGAATCGGACAACGACTTGCGAAGCAGCCTCGTGTAAAGGCGGTCCAGCTGCTTGTATGGTATCACTTCCGACGGATCTCCTCCTTCGAGGGAGTGAGTCCCAAGAATAAGGGCCAGATGCTCGCGGGGGGCCAGCGCACGATCATCACCAATGAATCGGATACATGTGGCAGCGAAAATGAACAGCTTTCCTGACCTCTCCACTAGCGCGTGCTTCTCGGCTTCCGTCGTCCAATTCGTAGGCATGGAAAGACCTAGTCTCTGAGGAATTTTTGCCAACTCTGTTCGAATATAAAGCTCGATATCCTGCTGAATAACCGACGCTTCGACGTCATGAAGAATTGTCTTCTTGTGATTCTCGAACTGGTTGAATACTGATGAGATGTGGAACTCTGGTCGACTGGTGATGAATATGCGAAGGAATGGTATTCGAATTGCGTGGGAGAACAGAAGTCGTAAAATGTCTGTTGCACCTCGTTCTTCGCATTCGTCGAGGGCATCAAAGATGATAACTGTGGGATGCTGGTGGTTCCGACGGATCCTGAGAAGCGGGTTCACGATCAAACCCTCCAGCTGACGCAATAGACCCTTCTCCTCGATTCCTTCTTCTTTTTCGAGGGCCTCGGCGATAACGGACTTGAATTGATTGTCAGACTGCGCGAGTTGGAAGGCAAGCGTAGGAAAC
>MU129313.1:0-29970 GCA_014904985.1 Hydnum rufescens UP504
GAGGGAAGATGATCTGATGGGACATGATGCAACACAGATATTTTCTACAGGGGATTGAAAATCAACCAGCTAATACCTAGTCCAAGGAGTGTGAAAGTAGCGCACCATACTTTTGCCCAGCTCGTTTATACCGGGAGCAAAAATGTGGGGTCCGCCGGCCCGGAATCGGACGCATCCGTATCGCTGCCGTGCATCACTGGTTTTGGTGGCCAGCTAGCTCTTCCCCAGCTATGTAAAATATTCCTTAAGCTTCTTTGGCATCCTGGGCCGCTTGGTGATAACAATTAAGCTTTTGAAATGCCATTCGGGCTCGTACGACTCGACGCTTTACTCCCTCTCTTACTCAAAATACCACTCTAAGCAGTGGACAACACAAATGGGATTTTATGTTCCCGTGTCACCTCGGGGTTCCTTAAGCTTGCCTTTCCCCTCAAGAGTTCAAAGTATTATGTGCATCAACTTTCCGTAGATTCACTAAGTCGCCCTTGAATGTTGGCTCTATCATCACTGGTGTTTTGCTGGCCCTAGGGTATGACTTCGCGTCCGCCTGATGATTCTCGACCGTCTAAGGAGTATCTGCTGCTTCGTGGCAGTCTGCGTCCTCAAGCTCTGCCTGAATGCTCGAATATTCCCTCATTCCGCGAGCCCATGCAGCTTCCGACAGCGATTCTGGGAACGATTGATTTACGCCTGAGGTACTCATTTCGCTCTGTCGGGGTCCAGACGATATTCGGCCCATTAGATTGGCTTTTATTATTCGTGAAAAACGGATCGCTTTTCTTCAGGAAACCCATGCCACTGTACAGGATCGGCCGGGGAGAGCAACAACAGCCAAGCTGTAAGCTTTCCTCATCACCACACTGACACCATCAGCATGTCCTTCAGACTGACAAGGAAGAGTTTCGCGACCATTCGCTCGATTTTTGCGGCATTGAGGGTACGTTCTCATTCTCGAGTGTTCGCCAATGGATGCGTAAGGGGATCCAAATTGCGGGCTACAGGGGTTAGATCGCGCGATTGCGAGGGAAGATGATCCGATGGGCAATAATGCCACACCGATAGTTTCTCCAAGGGTGCCAAAATCAACCAGCTATGACCCAGTCAAGGAGTCTGACAGTGACGCACAGTTACACCGGGAGCAAAAGCGCTGAATTCAGTCAGCGCCAGCCCGATGTCCTGGGGCAATGCCGACACTTACGGTAGCCATCGCCTTCTCGTCGTTCACTATCATGGGCCGTCCATGCCAACCAAGCTGCAGAGAGATGTGAGGCACCTCCTGACTTCCATCACTCCACCCGCTGCAAATTGTGCCGTGGATCGGAGCCGCCGGTTGAAAGGCAACGTACAAGGGCGTTATTAGAGATGAGACGACACAGGCTGCGAAGAGGCTTGGGCGTGAGGAAGAGCTTCAACAACCTTAAGACGGGAGCGATACGAAGCAGTGCAGAGACTATGTGATGGAACTTCGCCTGAATTTCCAGTATAATCACCATATTGAAGTTGCCCCAGCGGCAGCCTCCCCTCCGTAACCACTAATACATTTCACTAGTATTTCCTCACATGTACATCAGGCGCCGGTATTAGCTATTTTAGCGTGTAACAAATGCCTAAGGCCTCCTCATTTGCCTTTAGGGCCTGTTTCATCATGGCCAAATGTTGAAAGATCAATAATGAAGTTAAGAGAATAAGCAAGGTCTGGGAGGAATACATTGGATCAATCTGTGGCTAGTGAGTGACAAATTTCCAGGACCTCCTGAGTTGCCTTTAGGGCCTCTTCATCGCGGCCAAATTTCAAAAGATAATCACAGTGGTCGTTAAGAGTATCAGCGAGATCTAGGTGGAATACTTCAGGGCGATCTGCGGCTAGTAAGCGATAAATGCTCAAGGCCTCCTCATTTGCCTTGAGAGCCTCTTCATCGCGGCCAAATTTCGAAAGATGAATGGAGCATTTGTTAAGAGAACGTGCGAGATTTGGGAGGAATATTTTGGGGCAATCTGCAGCCAGGAAGCGAAAATGCCCAAGGCCTCCTCATTTGCCTTGAAGGCCTCTTCATCGCGGCCAAATTCCGAAAGATCAAGGGAGAGGTGGTTAAGAGAACGAGCAAGATCCGGGCGGAATACTTCGGGTTGATCTGCAGCTAGCAAGCGATAGATGCTCAAGGCCTCCTCAGTTGCCTTGAGGGCCTCTTCATTGCGGCCAAATTCCG
Source organism: Hydnum rufescens UP504 (assembly GCA_014904985.1). NCBI lineage: Eukaryota > Fungi > Basidiomycota > Agaricomycetes > Cantharellales > Hydnaceae > Hydnum > Hydnum rufescens. Next base: position 2,208 of record MU129313.1, read on the forward strand.
AAAGACGAAAGGAGAGGTGGTTAAGAGAACGAGCAAGATCCGGGCGAAATACTTCGGGTTGATCTGCAGCTAGCAAGCGATAGATGCTCAAGGCCTCCTCATTTGCCTTGAGCGCCTCTTCACGTCGGCCAAATTTCGAAAGCTTAATGGAGAGGTTGTCAAGAGAATGAGCGATATCTGGGCGGAATACTCCGGGTTGATTTGCAGCTAGATGAGCGATGAATGCTCAAGGCCTCCTCATTTGCCTTGAGAGCCTCTTCATCGCGGCCAAATTTCGAAAGATGAATGGAGTATTTGTTAAGAGAACTTGCGAGATTTGGGAGGAACATTTTGGGGCAATCTGCGGCTAGCAAGCGATAGATGCTCAAGGCCTCCTCATTTGCCTCGAGGGCCTCTTCATCGCGGCCAAGATTCGAAAGATCAAGGGAGAGGTGGGTAAGAGAACGAGCAAGATCCGGGCGGAATACTTCGGGTTGATCTGCAGCTAGCAAGCGATAGATGCCCAAGGCCTCCTCATTTGCCTTGAGGGCCTCTTCATCGCGGTCAAATTCCGAAAGATCAAGGGAGAGGTGGTTAAGAGAACGAGCAAGATCCGGGCGGAATACTTCGGGTTGATCTGCAGCTAGCAAGCGATAGATGCCCAATGCCTCCTCATTTGCCTTGAGGGCCTCTTCATTGCGGCCAAATTTCGAAAGACAATTGGAGAGCTTGCTAAGAGAGCGAGCAAGATCCGGGAGGAATACTCCGGGTTGATCTGCAGCTAATGGGCGACGAATGCTCAAGGCCTCCTCATTTGCCTTGAGAGCCTCTTCATCCCGGCCAAATTTCAAAAGATCGGCGGAGAGGTTGCTAAGAGAACAAGCGATATCTGGGCGGAATACTTCGGGTTGATCTGTGGTTAGTGAGCGATAAATGCTCAAGGCCTCCTCATTTGCCTCGAGGGCCTCTTCATCACGGCCAAATTCCGAAAGACAATTGGAGAGGTTGCTAAGAGAGCGAGCAAGATCTGGGAGGAATACTCCAGGTTGATCTGCAGCTAATGAGCGACGAATGCTCAAGGCCTCCTCATTTGCCTTGAGGGCCTCTTCAGCACGGCCGAATTTCGAAAGACGATTGGAGAGGTTGTGAAGAGAATGAGCGAGATGTGGGCGGAACACCTCGGGTTGATCTGCACCTAGTGGATGACGGATGCTCAAGGCCTCACTTGCCCTGAGGGCCGCTTCATGACGGCCCAATTTCGAAAGACGAATGGGGGGGCCGGCGGGGGCGACAGCAAGATATGATTTGTCCCCTCCGGCGCGGTATAGTACCACTATCGTAGCCTGTACCTCAAAGGCCTCATCCCAAAGACCCAGATCGTTCAAATTCCCTGACAGATCGCTCAGTTGTCCGCCAGCAGAGCCCAATCGAATTCGACCTCCCTGACATCATGCAGCTCATTCAGGAGCTGCAATGTCGCCATAACTGTTTCACGAAGTTGACGTGTCGGGTCCCCAGTCGGCTGCCGGTGAGTTTTACATCCCACAACCCGCGCTTCGATATCCGTGCGGACCGAAATATGTGGCAAGACATGGCGAACTTCCACCATAAGGTCCCAGATCTGGCTTGAGAGATATGAAACATCGCGGTCGTAGCCAGTTCGCAGTCCAGTCATCCCCGCATGTCTGTTTCGTCTTCATCAATATCTCATTGATATATTGAACCAAGGATGGCAATTACCTTGAGCCCACTGGTGTCAACGCTGGTCGTAATCCCATCTCCTCCAGTCGTCCTTGCATAGCCACCCCGATCTGCTCAAACACTGCATGACCCGCCGGACGTTCGAAGAAGTCGTGCAGTCCCGCCGCAAAAATCGATCCCTAAAAATGGGTTCTGTTATCATCCAATACAACAGCTGTCGCCTGCCACAAATCACTCACGAGAGGGTTTTCAGACGCCGCCAGCGGTCTTGCAGAGACAGGTGGGCCCGGAAACCCAATCCTCTCTATTCTATCCGGAGGGCTGGATGCTGTCATCAATGTCACGATCTTTACGACAACGTCAGCTCGCTGGCATGAAGTGAGAATGTGCCTATTGAATACACACTCACTTGGAATGTGTGCAGGCAATCCGTCAGATTCTCTCCATGCATCGATATCGCATTCATGATTTTATCCCGCTGGAGATACCGCTCCACAACATTCAAATCGGACCATCGTGTTGCGTCAGTGTGGATTGCCATCAAGTTACTATACCCGCAAGAGATATATTTCACTGTAGAGATTGTGCATGCCAATTGGAATGCTTACCGCGTTAAAATATGCAAACTTGAGGCGATTCTCATATCATCGATGTTCTTCCCTTCAACGCATCCACCAAGGTCTCGAGAAACCTTGTGACCCGAACCATGAGCTGTGTGCATCTATCTCTCCGTCCCGCATGGTTTTAACCGCCTCGATTACCTCCGATACGATATCGAAAACTTGGGCGAGCGGACCAGAAAGTGCAGGCGGAAGAAGTCGGATATCACGGATCATGGAAGATATAACGAGAGTGGCATCCCATCCTCGGCCAGTGGCGTCGTTGAGGTAATCTGGGTATACTGGCTGAGGCGCGGTTGCAATAGTAGGTCGAGTGGTGGAGGTGGATGCTCCGTTAGGAGGGGAGTCGTTGGGTGGGGGTAATGATAACTGGACGCTAGCTCTTCTGCGTGAAAAGAGTCTTCTGGATGGCACGGGATGTGGTGCGCTTGAGAGAGGGAGGTGATTGCGAGGCGATGGAAGACAGTGCGAGGCAGTGCGAGGCGATGCGAGGCGGCGTGAGAGAAGTCGACCTCATTCAGTGCATAGTGTATTCAAATTCTTTGAGCGCCCGTTCAGCTCCAAATAATTAGTGCATGCCCACGATAAGTCTCAGCAACCGAATGAAACGCATATTAGCCAATAAAGCCGATAGTCTTGACACTGGCGACTGGGTAGGAAAGGTCGTTCAAGCCCGTGTGCCCCAAATCCATAGTGGGGAATAGGACTGCACCTGGATGGAAACTTTTAAGTGTGAGTGAAAGATTTGGGAGTTTTCGTCTGGAACATCACTAACTGTTCTCTTCGAGGTCGTGGACCTTATTCTGGCACATGAGTGATGAATGATGATGAATATCTCGATCTTTAGCCAGCCTACGACTACCGGCTGCACCCGAGATTGCGTTCTTGCCTTTGGGCAACATCCGGATGCAAATCCGGAAACTCGGCTCGCCCAGCAACTCGGCGGCGGATCCAGATGGTGTTATATACATACGAAACTAAGATCAATTGTATTTACTACTGTGGTGTAGTGGCTGACGTGGCATCGGAATATATATTTTTTTTGCATCTCCCCGGTTCGAAACCTGCGCAAGTCAAGAGATCAAATTAAGCGCCCATCCCGGTGTTCCGCCGTGAAGCATGCAGGATGTTTGGGAAACCTTGTTTTAGCTTATTCCAAACGTTATCTTAACTCCACATTCATCCCCCATATGAACCACCCTTGCGCGCGCGAGAAGTCAGATATTTCCTTTTTGGGAATGTTCGATTATCTTCTTCAAATTCACCCGAGACTTCTCAAGTAACTTTAAAATATAACTAATAACCTACTTCTGTAAATTTTACGAGCCCAAATAGCGTATTTACCGACTTACACACCCCTCACCTTCGGCCGGCGTTGAGTTATGGCGCCGAATTTCCGGTTTTTGCTTCCGGATGTTGCCTAAAGTCCTCAACTGCGCTATTGTACTGAAGAGAATATGAAAATAGAAGACGCCCATGACCGCAGGCCCCAGACCCTTCGACCTGAGATACCGCACCAGTACCAAACGGAGCCCTCATTTACATGGTCTCCCCTTTACACTTTTGTCGACGGGATCGTAACCGGGATTGGAAGCAGCCTTCATCGGCGGATAGTCTTGCGTCTCAGGGAATTGTTATTCGGTCGACTTTTTCTCGTACGCTCCACTGAGGCCAATGAATTTTGAAGTGCGTTCAGATCCCGCGTCGGTTCCGAAGAGGTCAGATTGCGCCTTCCGAGTCCAGGAGTAGGGGTCTCCAGTCATCGTACAGGGGACAGTCTTGGAGGATGTGGGTTCCTGTTTCGAGGTGTTCCCCGCAGCAGCACGTTGCGCTTTCGTCTGGTACGAATCGTTTATAGTATTGGCCTATGAAGGCGTGTCCCGTACGGCATTGGACTAGTCGGCTGAACGATTTTTGAACGATTTTGGTGAGAGTGATTTGAATAGTTTGCTGAGACGTGGAAGCGGGGTGTTGACGTTGCAAACAGAGTACTCTGTGGGCCAGTTTTGCGGGGGATCATTCGCCCATCGTAGTTGCCAGTCTTTGAGCAGGCGTTGGTTGTTCGAGTTGCTGACATAAGCGTTAGATGGGTATACGGAAGGGAGTGAACCGCTTTTCGTTAAGGTGTCGGCTTTCTCATTGCCCCTGATTGCCTTCACGAGCACGTGAAGGGATCTAATTTTCGCACTGCCACACATATTCGTTGAGCTCCTTCGGTGACCACGAAGGACAGAGTCCCCAGGAACTCAGCTGGAGCGGTGGCTCCTACCAGGCCCTATTTGTACAGTATCTGTCCTGCGGCAGGCATCTCCATTGCAGTACGTCACGTACTGAACACCAAATGCTTTTCTGGCCTAGGCGTTCTGGAGTCTTTGACTCGAACATTATCGCTCCACCCAACGAAGGCTTCCTTCCTCATGAGTCTCGAGCGTCTCTCATTCATTTCTGCCATCCCCTTTCTCTCGCGCATTTAGCACTATTACTGCGTCCGTCAATGAAAAGGAGTCTCCCTCAACATCAACATTCACCACTTCTGATACAGTCGCGCTGTGATGTGCTGTGTCTGTACCGCAATCAGTCCATGGTGACACCCACTTCCACTTTTAATACAGGACATTGTCTATGACAAAATAATGCGTTGGTCTCTAGAAAGGAGATAATCTATTCGCGAGAGCATCGAGCGATTCGCAATGTTCTAGTCAAACCTCCGGGTCACCATTCACACATGTTCATGATTATAAAGAGCGCTCTCTCCCGCTCTTAATGGGCTCTTAAGGACAGCAACAGAGGTTAAAGCAGACAAAACATGCTTCCATCAACTGTGAACTATGCCATACTGTCATCCACGTGATAATTGATACTTTAGATTTCAAGCAACGCTAGCGCCAAGGCCGGCTTGACCGTTTCCTCCGCTACAACATCCGCTAGCCTTCACCCGCCGCAATTATCGAGGAGTTCCGTACCATACCGCACGTTAGTAGATGATGCGAAGCACTTCCATAAGGTGTATTCTGTCGACCAAGCAGTTACTGTATATGGGGACCATACGGCCCTGTCGCCCGACATCCTGCGGGCCGGGTATCGTCACGATATTCCATGACCGAATGGCGATGCCTGAGCTCGAAGAGGAACGACGCCAGTGTTCCAGAAAAGGGGGCTAGATACTCTACTGGGAGAGGTCTGACCAAGTCACTACCTGTTGAATCGCCAGACACCCTCAGGCATAGGAACAAGAACAAAAAAAACCTCGAGGACGCAGTTGAGCGGAGGTCGGGCGATTATTCGGGTGCCAACAACCGCAAAGAACGAAATGCATCGGGTCGTTCCGCCGTGAGCACGTGGCACCCCACTTTTATCCATGTCCTACAAAGCAAAGCGACACTTGCCGCAGCCATCGCCTTCTCGTCGTTCACTGTATGGGCCGTGCATTCCAACCAATCTGTAGAGAGAGATGTGAGGCTTCTCCCGACTTCCCGACATTCTTCACTGAACATGTACAAGGGCGTTACTTGAGATGAGGCTAGGCACACTGCGAAGAGGCGTCAGCGTGAGGAAGAGCTTCGACAATCTCTGTTGAAACGGGAGCGATGCGAAGCGGTGCAAAGGGTTGGGCCAGCTGCGACATGTAATGATGGAACTTGGCCTGAATCTCCAGCTGCAGCATAATCAATGGATTGAAATTGTCGCTCTCCTCTGTTATCCCGGGTCCATTTTACTACTATTTCCTGGCATGTACATCAGGCGCCTGGATTAGCGATTTTCGTTTTTCGCAAACTCTGAGGGCACACTCCGATCCTTCGAATCCATTCGCGTCTCCTCGTCGACTAGAGGGCTGAATTCTATATCTTCCCGTTCTCTGACTCCTGGGTGCCGCGTCCATTTCTCAACTTCATCGATTATTCCCCTATTACCTCCACTGAGTCTCTTCAAGCGTCGAATACTGTACTCCCCTATGCCTCTCTGACCGACTCCATCTCGTCGAGCCATATAGTCAATATAGGTCTCTTCATGAGCTTCGGATCCATCCGATCTGGAATGCGACGGAGTTCCCGGTTCCCCCTACCAGCTTGGGCGAGAGCGATTCTCCTGGCCGTCGTGACTTCCGCTGATATCTCGGCGGTGCCGGCAGGTGTTCTGCCCCATATTTGCCTGCGATCACTATACTCCTCCCTCTTCTAGCTCTCTCTCGCAGCCAGCACAACAGTTTCGTGAGAAGGGGCTCACAGAATCTCCACAGACCCCCAACAATATGCTTGTCTTCAACGAGATCACCTTGGCAGGCCTCCTATGGTTGAAACCCGCATACTGAGCCATCAGCACTGCGGTCAGCACCCCAGCCTCATACAGGTGCTGTTGTCACAATAAGATCCAAAGTAGAGACATTACCACTGAGTGGGGTGACCACGTGGATTGCGGCTCCGTCGATGGTATGTGGAAAGAATCAAGGAGCCTAATGGAATCGTCAGATGATTTGTGATCCCCTCGAACTGCTCGCTCGGCTTCAGAGAGCCAGAAGTTTGCCCTCCTCATTGTCCACGCCCACCTCGCTTGAAGACCCCCAACTTCCAACGGTTCTCCCTCTCTCAACTCCCTCGTCACCCGATGCGCACGAACGTCATCAATCTGAATTATCCAATTTTCCCCACACCTCCTTGCTTGATCTCGCGCGCGCTCTGCCTTATGCGAATAAAGTCTCTCCATCGCTCAACGCAAACGGATCGCCACGCCCCACAGCCCCCCAGCAAAACGGGTCCCCAGCAGCACCTCCAATCTCCTCACCCAATCATGATGATCACCTCCCTCGTCTACACTCCACCAGTGACCTAATCCCCGAAGAGATCGAGGGTCGCACAATCTCCAAATATCATGCCCTGGAACGTAGGATATTGGGAGATGATAGCATGACACTTTCTGGTCGATCGCCCCAGGACGCTGAACACCGCGCCCTACGATCCGAAAATCGGAAACCTGTCCAGCGATTGGCCATGACGGCCGTGATGATTTCAAGTTTCTTTTGATGTATGCTGCTATGCTGTATGGCTGTATGTCGCGAATCGTTGCTTTGCTTTGCTTTGGCCTGAGAAACTCATCAAACGGTATTCACCCTGTCACAATATCTATCGGACGTTCTCATTCTTATGCCAAAGATTGATTGGCTGATTACTTTACTCTCGGTTGCTATGTTAACGTTGGTCTTTTCTCTTGGTGACAACTCTTCTTCGGCCCTTTCGCCTTCAAAGTCCATATCGAGAAATTTAATGGTTTGTTGTCATCTTCGTCGCGACCGCAAAACAGAAAATCGACATCTCAAGAGGGTTTTTTAGGCCAAGTGGATTATAGCAAATTATGGTGCGATAGGAGGGAAGCTATATCTCTCGCCAAGACGGGCGACAAGGTCAACCCCATGCAAGGCAGATCGTCACGTCAGTCCATGTCACGGCCACTGCAGATTTAGGGCTGAACACCCTCTCCCACTTCCTCGATCGATTCGTGTACAAAAACCCCAAGAAGCCCAAACCGCGTGGAGTGAGTGCGATGTAGCCTATGGCGGCAGAAGCCTCCTCTCGAGTGCGCAACGCCCCATGCCCGGCCCTTGACCCATCCAAGTCCAAGCGGAGACCTGCATGTCATCCATACCACAGCGACAGCGCCAGCCCTCCTCTTGGTGTGAATCTCGATGCGCATGCGAACGTATTCCGTTGGTCTCAACCCATTGCCTGAACGGCTTCTTACCGCACGCAATCCACACCAACGCTTGCAAGCGTACAATCCCGAGGCTGTCACGAAGGATTACACGTTCTCTGTTGTGAGTCTGACCATTACGCGTGTTACTCGGCCTGCCGATCGATATTCCTCCTACGAGAACCTAATCCCAATCGCGACCCCCTCCCAAGATATGCCTTGTAGAAATACTGAGGCTAATGTAGACGTTCAATCGGGTGCGCGTTCTATGATTTCATTTTCATTATGTCCTGCGGAGATGGGCTTGGGCCTTTATCTTCCCCAATCACTGCGCCAATTCCTAGTGTTTTCTACTCGATTGCTCCTTGGTTTTATTTGTGACCTTGAGAATAATTTTGAGTACTCGTGTTCAAACTACCCTTGGCCCCCTTCCTATGGGTGTCTATGCGGTATATGAATGGGAATTCCAACCAACCAACCTTGGCGCCCTCCGAGAGCAGCAGATGTATACTTGAGCTCAGCGTCGCGTAGGCGGACCGATGTATTACGGGGTTTCACTATAGACCTTGAATGAACCCAAAAACAGAGTTACCTCAGGCATGCGCGTATACGTAGGCGGATTGAGGAAAAACGAGCAGGTGGAGTATGGCCTCGCACCGGAAGCTATTATAACCCGGGTTCGATCGCGTGGGCGCTCCACCAACAGAGGTCTCATCATCACCATGCCTAGGGATCGAAACGACCTTGTGGCCGTAGCATCGTTCCTCGCGCCCCATGGGACCCAGCACCTGTCCGAGTGCAACTGAATACCATAAAACAACGCTTGGCCACATGATCACCTCCCTTGTCTACGCCCCACCAGTGACGGCCTAATCCCGAAGAGATTGAGGTTGCGCGATCTCCAAACACCGTGCCTTGGAGCGTAGGATATTGGGAAGCGACAGCACGACGCTTCCTGGTCGGTCACCCAGGACGCTCGACACGGCGCCCCACGATCCGAAAATCGGAAACCTGCTCAGACATCCGCCATGACGGCCGTGATGATTCCAAGTTTCTCTTTGATGTATGCTGCTATACTGCATGACTGTATGTCGCAAATCGTTGCTTTGTTTTGCTTGGGCTCGAGAAACTCATCAAAATGTATGTGCCCCGTCACAATATCTATCGGAGTTCTCGTTCTTATGCCAAAGATAGATTGGCTGATTACTTTATTCCCAGTTGCTATGTTAACATAACTCTTCTTCGGCCCTTTCGCCTTGAAAGTCCATAGCGAGAAATTTAATGGTTCGTTATCGTCTTCGTCGTGACCACAAAACAGAAAATCAGCATCTCAAGAGGGTTTTTTAGGCCAAGTGGATTATAGCAAATTATGGTGTGATATGAGGGAAATATCTCGCGAAGACAGGCGACAAGGCCAGGCTGTTTTGGGCGTATCGTTGGAGGGCTGTGGTTTGAAATCGTCATTCCTCCGTGATAAGTCACCTTCCGTTTCTGAGGAATCTGCTCTGCCGGCCCCTGGTATTAATACTGCGGATCAGATGCTTGGTATCTTAACTGGGTCGCTTGGACCTCAGAGTTTGTTCGGTCGGTCTTTGTTCTGAATGCTGTCCCAATAATTAAATCACTCTGCCATCGTTCTTAGTCTCTTTCCCGAGGCATGGATCGTAAACAACATGGTGTTCTCCAAATGATCAATTGGGCTTCACAGGTCAGACGGCTAGACTATTGTGGGACTCGGGTTATCTCTTGTCGGTTATTTTGTCTTTGGGCAGTTGCTATTGGTAGGAGATGCCTCGGGGATCGGACGAGTGGAGTATAAAGGTGATGATCTAAAATCGACAGTGTGTCATGAGCTCATTTCCGGTGTAGTTCATCTCTTGGAGGCGCGATGTTAAGACCGGCACCTACACTAGTCAATCGCTAACCTGTTCGCATAACTTAGCCTTTTACATACGCTCACATTAATCTGGCCATGCATACCTCTCTCGAAGCGTTAGACGACTCTTCTATCACTGGAACTATCGCTTCTTGATACTTGAGAGTATATGCCGGATCTAAGTCTTTCGTCATTGTCGCTAGTTGGAATATCGCTCTCAAGACGTGCGTCCAAGCCTTTTTTAATCAAATAGGCTGTATTTGCGAAACTGCATTAAATTGACTGGCGGCGTCGATTCGATCGCCACCTTCTAAACGGATCTATCCTGTCAGTAGTAATCATGGGCTGAGCCACGGACAGCCCAGATCCCGGATTCCTCCATGCTTTCCGGAGGGTCTAAAAGATCACACGAAGGTACCCCGAGTAGCTGTCCTAGTTAAATATCGCGTGTCCATCCGAACCGCAGCTATTATTCCTTGTTTCCTGATTGAGTACTGATTTATCTCGAATTGGACTTCCAAAGGCGACATCACTAATACGCCGAACTGTTAAAGTGTATCTAATGCGAGTCGCAAAAATTTCAAGTAAGGATCACGCGGAAGCAATTTAGTAAAAACTTTAGTGTGGTTATTGTGGATCAGGCTCTACTGCGTTGCTTGCCGCTGTTATCATGCGCTCGTCCTAGTATGTTGCCTGTAGTCGCCAGCGTGACAGCCCCAACTGAGTCTTTCGGATCTGTCGAGTTCATCCCTTTGCTCTCCCGCACAATTCAAATGCCAGTGTTTCGGCACAGATCCAAAAATAGGCCCGACTCTGTCGCAAAGTGCATTAAGTTCGGACGAGGATGAGTTGCAGTCGGTGCGCTGAAGCTGAGCTTCTTTCAAGCTTGCATTCTGTGAAATTTTTGGTATCTATATATATGTGGAATGCGATAGGTTTATTAGTGAATGTATGTCCTAAGAGTCTACCCATGTCATGGCGAGCGATATTTTGACGGCTCACTCATCGAGAATGTATGGATTTCGTCTAGATAGATTATCATGTGACCTATGGTCCTACATAATTCCAGGATCGCCATCCAGTTCTGCTAATGGTCCTTCTCCAGTGAGGTATTAGTAGCCGTCTTGGTCTAAGTGGAGACATTTTCCACAAATGCGAATAGTTCGCATGCAAGAAGATGGTGCTCATGTGTTCTCCTCTTTACCTTTGTATTCCTCTTCCTCGCCATATTACCTCTATCATCAATACTATCGGGATGGAAGACTCTCGAGTTGTCAGTTCTAATTAGACATATTAATTCATATTGCCGTAAGTACTCCCGATGGAGTGCTTATACTTCTCGTGGTGCTCTGGCAGTACCAACGTAAGTGTCCCATCTGTGTCAATAAGTTCTATGCAATCAGCGGGAGGGTTTCGGAGAGTTCGCTATTTAAGGGCTTCTATAGAGGCCACCCGCGGAAGTTAGTGCTGAACCGGGTTCGTTAACGGGGTGGCATGTATGTCGTTGCGGGACTCCGCAGCCACTGGAGTTCCTATAGACATGACATTAGTAATGGATATGAGTAGTATTTTACTGCCGCGAAGAGAGTTAATACCTGTCGAACTGTAGCGAAACGCTTCGAAGTGAGATTCCAGGATGCAGTACTTTGAATGAGGGGTACTGGTGTTACAGCTGTGATAAACTTGAGGATGCTAGATAGTTCGTGCAATGGTCGAACGGAATTAGTTGTGTAGGTGGCAATGACTCCGGTCGTGCGGCGGTTCGCGATAGCGACTCCGAGAGTCTGAATGTATTTACTTGGTTCCTGACGAAACTGACGTAGCTGTCCCTTCCCCCTAGCGCTTAGTGTCCTTACCCGCTAGGATCGAATGGCGTCTTCTCATAGGCGTGCTCTCACATGCGCGGATTGCTGCCGCAGCCTAATTTCCAAATGTGCCCGCTATCGCGGGGCTATAAGTCAGCAATTTACTTAGGCCCTCCCTATGGATATGCTCGAGGCGAAACTCAATTTGAACGCTCTGGATCGTCGTTCGAAAAGCTGATCCCCCTAGACAAGGAATGTGGAGGGTGTCATTTACTCCCGCAGAGACGGTGAGGCAATTGAAATCGAGGCGCGATCCCACCTCTCCTCAAGCAGGATGGCTTTCAATCTAGCAAACAAGCTCAGATGAAGACTTGTTCTAATACTTTGACTGTATACTGTGAGCGATTCATCTTCGGGCGCCACTGTCCTCTCTAGTAGCGCTCTGGAGTCCGGCGTTAGCACCCAGGAGTATTTTCAACGAAGACTATCCTCGTCGTCATTCCTGTTGGAGTCGATTTGCTTCCATGATGACAAAGGTTAACGTGACATCGACGGAGAGATTTCAAGAGCAGCTCGTCTTGTCGGTGTTCTTGACGACATTAATGACCACAGCAAGTGGACCACGGAAGATGGCACCGAGCTCTTCGTCGCCACTTTCAAAACACCCGACATTATTACACATATCACTTTAATTCCTCGTGGCAATGTCTTTCTCGACGTTGCACGACTCTTACTAGCCGACCGATCGCCTCTATATATACGTGTGGAAGTTATAGACTAGCTCGAGTCTCCGTCCATTCGGCATGTCCTCTCAAGACGTGGGTCGTCCCAAGCTTCCTTCACAGCCACAGAGCTTTGCGAACTGCTTAATCTACCTGCGGCCCCGATGGACCTTATCCTATCCTCCTTCCTTGCCAATTCTACGAACAGTCCCGAATTCTCGCCGAAGATCCACCTCAAGGTACACCAAGATGATTTCTATTCAATTTCTCCAATCACCGTGATCTTCCTCCTCCCCCGATCGTGACATTGCGCATAATATCAATACGCTGTATGAGCGTGATCGAGCGCGGAGGATGCGCGGAGGCGAGACACAAAGAATGGATTCGATCGTCACGTCGTTGGGATACCGATCGGGCTATTTTGTGTCTCATTCCGTCACCACCTCGCTCTTCGCACGAGCAGGATTACAGACGGATCGTATGATCCATCCGTCTCCCGCACGCGAAATGTCTCTGGGAGAATGTACGACGTATCTGGTGGGCTTAGGAGTGTCTACACCTCAGGTTGGGCGGCGAATCGGGCACGTGGGGTGCTGACCAGCGCAATGTACGGCGCATATTCCGTTGCGGCGACGCTTGTCACAGATCGCTTTTCCGGTGAGGCAGGGGGTGGTGCTGGGCGGGTCGTTGGGGATCCTGGTGTGTCTGAAAATCGTGATGGCAGCTGAGACACAGGTGCAAAGTGTGTTAGACTCGGACGACCCAGGGATGCCTAGTTTCTTGTAGGAGGCATGTATCCAACAAGGGACAAGAATTGTCCACTATGAAAGGTGGAAGACCATCAACAAGGAGGAAACTCAAAGAGGTCAAAGGATCGGGAAGGCAAGGAAATGCATGCGTAAGGACGAAGTACATGAATTCCGCTGGGTGTACGTTGAGGATCTCAAGCTCGACACTAGGTCCAAATCTCCCGTGACGTAAAATGATCCTAAGTCTACGCCCACCTGCATTTATGGAGATGTCGGCGAACGGAGGTAAGGCTTGTTTTGGATCTGGGGCCGGATGAGGTGGACTCGAGGATTGGTTCGTGTTGATGGGGAATTTGCGTCATAAAGCTGAGGTACGAGGAAGCCACGAGCTTTCCAGCATTTAGTGTTGCTCATTGGGCGTGCCATTGGCCATCTATCCATCTACCCTCAACTTGGCTCCAAGTCATTGCAGTTAGGTTTCTCCAAGGATGGGGCTGGTTGCGACAAGAATTTGTCCTTTGACTTGTTGGGGACTGAATAATAATGCAATGCATCTTGCGTCCTGAGCAGTGCATGATGTTCTCACTAATCAGAAGAACTCAATAATCACGCCCTATTACATCGTTCTGACGACAAGGGATGAGAAGACATGGATTGAACAATCGATAGTTTATTTTCAGAACTGTGTGCATCAACACGTACAGTAAATCGCGTCGGCTCGGAGAATTGATGACATCTCCCCCCATAGGTCACATAACTTTCCCACAGGACACCAAGAAAAGAAGAAAATTGGAATCATGTTTGCTCCGCCACAACCTTGCGCCGCTCCGCCTTGGGCTCTGTTTCTCCCGTCCTCGAATGTTTTCGCCGGCGATCTTCCTTGACCCTTTCCGCATCTAGCATCGTCTGGGTAAGTTTCGCTGTGTTAAATGGATTTTGGCAAATGTCGACGTCTAAAACGAATTAGATGAGTCAAGAAATGGACTGCAGCGGGGTTGCACGTTAACATACCGTTCTATCTTCCCAACTTCGGGATCATATTTCCATTTCTCGCCCAGTTTAGCTCTGTATGCTGTTGCCGCACGTTCGCGACCGTCGATAATCCCGAGTTTCTCTGATGCGTGTCCCTTCAAGAGATGCAAGTTACCAACATCAGATCCTAAAGAACGAATCGTGCATCGCCAGTGTATATCGTTGAGAATACACTAAATGCAAAAGCAGGATGGCTCAGGAAAAATTACAGGAAAATTTACGGAGTCTTACCGCTGCATGCCCTTTGTAATCATGGGTCCATGTCACTAATATTTCCTGACATGTACATCAGGCGCCTGTATTAGCTACTTTAGTGAGTGGCAAATGCTTAAGGCCTGCTCATTTACCTTAGGGTCTCTTCACCGCGGCCAAAATTTGAAAGATCAATGGGGAAGCTGGGAAAATGAGAGATCTGGGTCGAATACATTAGGTGAATGCTAGTGAGTGACGAATTTCCAGGGCTTCCTCATTTGCCTTGAGGGCCTCTTCATCCCGGCCAAATTTCGAAAGATAATCGGAGTGGTCGCTAAGAGAATCAGCGAGATCTGGGTGGAATAATTTGGGGCGATCCATGGCTAGCAAGCGATAAATGCTCAAGGCCTCCTCATTTGCCTTGAGGGCCTCTTCATCATGGCCAAATTTTGAAAGACGATGGGAGCAGTTGTTCAGGGAATGAGCGAGATCCGGGCGGAATACCTTGGGGCGATCCGCGGCGAGCAAGCGATAAATGCTCAAGGCCTCCTCATTTGCCTTGAGGGCCTCGTCATTGCGGCCAAATTTTGAAAGGTGAATGGAGAGGTTGTTAAGTGAAGCAGCGAGATATGGGCGGATTACTTCAGGTTGATCTGCGACTAGTGAGCGACAAATGCCCAAGGCCTCCTCATTTGCCTCGAGGGCCTCTTCATTGCGGCCGAATTTCGAAAGATGAATGGAGAGGTTGCTAAGAGAACGAGCAAGATCTGGGCGGAATACTTCAGGTCGATGTGTGGCTAGTGAGCGACGAATGGCCAAGGCCTCCTCATTTGCCTTGAGGGCCTCTTCATCGCGGCTTAATGCCGAAAGACGAATGGAGAGGTTGTGAAGAGACTGAGCGAGATCTGGGCGGAATACTTCGGGTCGATGTGTAGCTAGTGGGCGACGAATGGCCAAGGCCTCCTCATTTGCCTTAAGGGCCTCTTCATGGCGGCCAAATTTTGAAAGACGATTGGAGCGGTTGTTAAGAGAATGAGCGAGATCCGGGCGGAATACTTCAGGGAAATCTGCGGCTAGTGAGCGCTGAATGCCCAAGGCTTCCTCATTTACCTTGAGGGCCTCTTCATAGCGGCCAAATTTTGAAAGTTCAAGGGAGAGGTTCTCAAGAGACCGAGCGAGATGTGGGTGGAATACTTCGGGGCGATCTGCAGCGAGCAAGCGATAAATGCTCAAGGCCTCTTCATTCCCCTTGAGGGCCTCTTCACTGCGGCCACATGTCGAAAGGTGATCAGAGTGTTTGTTAAGAGAACGAGCGAGATCCAGGCGGAATACTTCAGGGCGATCTGCGGCCAACAAGCGAAAAATGCTCAAGGCTTCCTCATTTGCCTTGAGGGCCTCTTCGTCGCGTCCAAATTTTGAAAGATCCACAGAGAGGTTGGTAAGAGAACGAGCGAGAACTGGGCGGAATGCTTCGGGTCGATCTGTGGCTAGTGAGCGACGAATGTCCAAGGCTTCCTCCTTTGCCTTGAGGGCCTCTTCATTGCGGCCAAATTTCGAAAGACAATCGGAGTGGTTGTTAAGAGAATCAGCGAGATCTGGACGGAATGCCTTGGGGCGATCAACAGCTAGCAAGCGATAAATACTCAGCGCATCTTCGTTGGTCTTAAGAGCCTCTTCATGGCGGCCAAATCTCGAAAGACGAAGGGAGAGGTTGTTAAGGGAATGAGCGAGATCTGGGTGGAATGCTTTGGGGCGATCCATGGCTAGCAAGCGAAAAGTGCTCGAGGCCTCCTCATTTCCCTTGAGGGCCTCTTCATGGCGGCCACATCTTGAAAGATGATCAGAGTGCTTGTTAAGAGAACGAGCGACATCTGGGCAAAATACTTCGGGGCGATCCGCCGCTAGCAAGCGAAAAATGCTCAAGGCCTCCTCATTTGCCCTGAGGGCCTCTTCATCACGGCCAGATTTTGAAAGACCGGTGGAGAGGTTGTCAAGACAAGAAGCGAGATCCGGGCGGAATACTTCTGGGCGATCTGCGGCTAACAAACGAACAATCCTCAAGGCCTCCTCGTTTGCCTTGAGGGCTTCTTCATTGCGGCCAAATTTTGAAAGATAAACTGAGAGGTTGTTAAGAAAAGAAGCGAGATCTGGGCGGAATACTTCGGGGCGGTCTGCAGCTAACAAGCGGAAAATGCTCAAGGCCTCCTCACTTGTCTTGAGGGCCTCTTCATCAAGGCCAAATTTCGAAAGACCAATGGAGAGATTGTTAAGAGAACCAGCAAGATACGGGCGGAATACTCCGGGGTGATCTACGGCTAGCAAGCGAAAAATGCTCGAAGCCTCTTCATTTGCCTTGAGAGCCTCTTCATGGTGGCCAAGTTTTGAATGGCGAATGCAGAGGTTGTTAAGAGAATGAGCGACGTCTGGGTAGAATACTTCGGGTCGATCTGCGGCTAGCAAGCGATAAATGCTCAAGGCCTCCTCTTTGGCCTTGAGGGCCTCTTTATCACGGCCAAATTTCGAAAGACAATTGGAGCGGTTGTTAAGAGAACGAGCAAGATCTGGGCGGAATGCCTCCGGGCGATCCGCGGCGAGCAAGCGATAAATGGCTAAGGCCTCCTCATTTGCCTTGAGGGCCTCTTCATCGCGGCCAAATTTTGAAAGATGAACTGAGAGGTTGTTAAGAAAACGAGCGAGATCCCGACGGAATACTTCGGGGTGATCTGCGGCTAACAAGCGTAAAATACTCAAGGCCTCCTCAAGTCCCTTGAGGGCCTCTTCATCCCGGCCAAATTTTGAAAGATAATTGGAGCGGTTATTAAGAGAACGAGCAAGAGCAGGGTGGAATACTTCAGGGCGATCCGCGGCGAGCAAGCGATAAATGCTCAAGGCCTCCTCATTTGCCTTGAGAGCCTCTTCATCGCGGCCAAATTTTGAAAGATGAACAGAGAGCTTGTTAAGAGAAGAAGCAAGATGTGGGCGGAATACTTCACGTCGATCTGCGGCCAGTGGATGACGAATGCTCAACGCCTCCGCACTTGCTCTGGGCGCCTCTGCATCGCGGCCCAATTTCGAAGAACCAATGGAGGGGCTACCAAGAGTGACAGATTTGTCCCCCCCAGCGCGGTATAGTACCACTACTGTAGTCTGTACCTCCAAGGCCTCATCCCAAAGGCCCAGATCGTACAAATTCCTTGAGAGATCATTCATTTTCCCCGCCAGCATAGCCAAATCGAATTCGACCTCCCCGACATCATGCAGCTCGTTCAGGAGACCCAATGTCGCCATAACTGTTTCACGAAGTTGACGTGTCGGGTCCCCAGTCTGCGGCAGGTGGGCTCCCCAGCCTACAACCTGTGCTTCCATATCCATGCCGAGGGAAATATGTGGCAAGACTTCGCGGACTTCCGCCGTAAGCGCCGAGATCTGGCTTGTGAGATATGAAACATGGCGGTCGTGACCAGTTCGCAGTCCAGCCATCCCCGCATGTCTATTTCGTATTCATCAATCTCTGATTGGTATATTGAACCAAGCATGGCAATTACCTTGAGCCCACTGGGGTTGACGTTGCCCGTAACCCCATCTCCTCCAGCCGTCCTTGGACGGCCACGCCGATCTGCTCAAACACTGCATGACCCGCCGGACGTTCGAAGAAGTCGTGCAGTCCCGCTGCAACAATCGAACCCTAGAAATGGTTCTATTATCATCCAACAAAACAGCTGTCGGCCGCCACAAATCACTGACGACTGCGTTTTCAGACGCTGCCAGCGGTCTTGCTGAGACAGGTGGGCCCGGAGATGCGATCGTCTCTACTCTGTCTGGAGGGTTCATCAATGCGACGATCTTTACGACAATGTCAGCTCGTTGGTACGAAGTGAGAATCCGCGTATTGAATACACACTCACCTGGAATGTGTAGAAGTAATCTGTCAGATTCTCTCCGTGTATCGCTATCGCATTCATAATTCTATCCCGCTGGAGATACCGCTTCACAGGATTCAAACGGGACCATTGTGTTGCGTCAGCGTGGATTGCCATCAAGTTACTATACCGAAGCAGATATATTTCACTGTAGAGCTTGGGGAAGGAAGTTGGAAGGCATACCGTCTTAAAATATGTAAACTTGAAGCGATTGTCATATCATCGATGTTCTTCTCCTTCAACCCGTTCACAAAGATCTCGAGAAACCTTGTGACCCGAACCATGAGTTGTGTACATCTATCTCTTCCGTCCCGCATGGTTTTAACCACCTCGATTACCTCCGATACGACATCGGAAACTTGAGTGAACAGATCAGAAAGTGCTGGTGGAAGAGCTGGGATGTCACGGATTATGGAAGACATAACGACAGCGGCATCCCATCCTCGGCCGGCGGTGTCGTTGAGGTAATCCGGGTACACTGGCTGAGGCGCAGTTGCAACAGAACTTCGAACGACGGACGTGGATGCTCCGCTAGGAGAGGAATTGTTGTATAGAGATGATGATGATTGGACGCTACGTCTTCTCGGCGAAAAAAGTCTTCTGGAGGGCATGAGATGTTGTGTGGTCGAGAGAGAGGAAGGAGGGGTAGCGAGGCGATTCAAGACGGTGCGAGGCGGTGTGAGACGATGTGAGGTGGTGTGAAGGAAGTTGACCTACCCCATTCAGCACATATTCAATCCCTTGAGCGCCCGTTCAGCTCCAAGTAATTAGTGCACTCCCAAGAGAATTCGCAGTCATCAAATGAAATGAATATCAGCCAATAAATCTTGACACTGGGTAGGAAAGGTTGTTCAAGCCCGTTTGCTCCAAACCCATAATGTGGAATAAGACTGCACCCGTACGGGAACTTTTAAGTACCAGTGAAAGATTTGGAAGTTTTCATCTTGAACACTTCACTAACCCCCCTCAAGGTCCTGGACCTCACCTCGGCTCTTGAGTGAGTTGAGTCTCCGACACAAGGATTTTGCTACACAGTCAACCCTTATTCCTGGGGTTATCTAATCCCTGATTTGATTAAGCCCAAGCAATGGTGTGAACTCAGGATATCCCAGGAGGATTTTGGGGACCCATCAGGATGTCCTAGGAAGTCCTAATGTGACTTGGGCCCCAGCTGCATGACATCTATATTGACTATAGGAACTCAAGTAGGTTATAGGCACTAATTTCAATTTTGCCGGAGTCTGAGAACAAGGCACGAGTATCAGACTCACAGTTAGATAAGCAAGTGGTTTGAGTCACACTTCCGCTTCAACTTCTGAGACTCAAACCACTCAAGCAAGAATCCTATCATCTTAAGCATGGTTTCTCCTGGCATTCTTAACCCTGTTACAAGCCCATTGACTGCTGAAGTGCCTGGTGAAGGAGGAGGTCTTGATGTAGCCAGGGCTAACCCTGCTGGTATCTCAGAGCCAACAGTTCAACCTCAGAACAATGTGAATGTTGGTGGCCAGAATGAGGCATGCAAGATGTTCACTCAGCTTGTCACAGCTAGGAACATCTGCCTCAATTGAGTGATGTCCAAGATGGAGTTCACCAATGCTGTTAACTCATGCACCTGACAATCTGTTGGAGATCAAGGCTAAGCCAACTGCCTTTCTAGGACATTTTTCCTTTTATGAGACACTTCCTTTTATATCCCATTGCTCATCTACCTGTATAGATTATTGGATACACCTGAAGGCTTTCCTCAGTCCTCTAATACGAGACTGAGGTAAGCCAAGAAGTACTGCTATTCCACTCCTTTCAGACTTTCTCACATATGTCATATAGTTCTATTATCCATCCTCTGACAGGTTATGGGCACATTAGCTCCAGCTACTACCAGTGGAACTCCTGTGGATCCGACTGGGCAACTATTGCCTCAATCCCTAAACTCACTGGTGATGGCAGAAATTTATGCTGTGGAAATACTGTGTGTGAGAAATTCTTGAAGCACATAACCTTCTTGATTATGTCACTGGTGACAATTACAAGAAGGCATATGTATATAGTTCTATTATCCAGGTACTATCTACAATAATAACAGTCCTCTAATACAAGACTGAGTTCTATTATCCAGTCCTCTGACAGGTTATGGGCACATTAGCTCCAGCTACTGTTATGAGTCGTACTCGTAACCTTGCTTACGTACGAATAACCAAGCCAATTGTGCCATCATGTGACCTTCACCCTTACCGCCATTGTGCCTTCCTCTTTCAGCAATTCCTATTATATACACCCTTCCTTTATTCAACACCCCTTTATCCATAAAACCCTTTTGATCTCTAATAGTATAAGTAGTTACTTGATGTACACTCGCTCTCTAGAAGATCGAGAATATATTGTCAACCGATTGAATTCCACTCTTGTGATCTCAGTTATCACTCACAACTCTCATCTTAAAACCTTTGCCTATTAAGTCTCAAGAAGCCGGTCTTCCTCGTACGTACTCATCTTTCATGACTTACATAATCCCCACTACGCGACTCCCTTGTCAATCACCTTAAGGGCATTTCCTTGTATTCATCTCGATTACGTCATCGTATCTTTCACCTTGAGTACAACCCTTAACAGCTACTACCGGTGGAACTCCTGTGGATCTGACTGGGCAACTATTTGCCTCAATCCCTAAACTCACTGGAAATGGCAGAAATTTTATGCTGTGGGAATACTGTGGGTGAGAAACTCTTGAAGCATGTAACCTTCTTGATTATGTCACTGGTGACAATTACAAGAAGGAGCCCAGCAGGGATTCTGAGGGCCATGTGGCTTGGATAACCAAGAACCATGAGGCACACCAACAGATCACCCTCACTCTAGAGGATGAACTGCTTACAGGAGTAATGCATCTTACTGATGAAAAAGCCATCTTGTCAGGGCCATGCTGCGACGAGAGCACCAAACAAATATAAACACAGATAATTCCGGCTAAGTCCAGTGTAAGTCTGGCTAAGTCCGAGAGAATCTGGGCAGGAATGAGATAACGAAGATAGGAGGGGATGGAGAGGCAATCCAGCAGCCCGGAAGGGACTAGGCGGAAACGAGCACAGCGGTCCTTAAGCTCGCGGAGTCAACTGGAAAATACTCGGACCTGTAGTCCGGAGTAACAGTGGAAATCCTGAGATTATGTAATACAAATACGGAATACATGAAGGCTGACCTGTAGTCCGGAGTAACAGCGGAAATCCTGAGAGACCAAAGCTGGGGTCTCTGGACTTCGCTCTCGGACTACTTATACATGATGACTATACTACGGGGGAGTGATCGCTAAACTGGAGGTGGTTACAAGGGGGAAAGGAACAGGAACAGGAACAGGAACTCGGCCAGGGGGTGAACCGGAAGCAATGGGAAATGAAAGGGAAATGAAAAGGAAATGAAACCAAGATAGGGTTGGACCGGAGTCAAACCGGAATCAAGCCAGAAGCAAAGTGGACTTGGGCGAGGGAAATAAGTGGAGAACCGGACTGGAGGTGGGCGGACGAGGACCGGAGTTGACCGGAGTTGACCAGAGTAGACCGGAGTTGGGGGCGAACCCTGACACATCTGGACTGCCCTTTGTACATGCTATGAAGGGTCTGGTGTACAAGCTATTTCTTACCTGATGGGGAACATCTGGCATGAACAATTCAATGACTCATCGGACCTAGAGACACAGATTAATGAGCTGTGGTCTCATGCCCTGAAGCTCACAAACCTCAGATTTGGACTCCCTGATAATATCCTTGCCATTGCCATCCTCCTCTCACTTCCACCCTCCTACAGCACACTCCAAACTTCCATTGGTGTTACTGCTGATGACAAACTTGACTTGTATAAGGTTGTTACCTTAATTCTTGCTGAACAGCAATGTTGCCGGGAAACTGGTGATGCAGCATTCCAAGCCCGTGCAGTTAAAGCCAAGAATGGAAAGGATGGGAAAGACGGAAAGAAAGGGAAAAGATGCACAAACTGCTGGCAATTTGGTCACACCATCAAGAAATGCTACTCAAAAGGGGGAGGAGCAGAAGGTCAAGGACCACCAAACTGAGAGGAGAAAGGGAAGGTCGCTAACGAGACCTCTGGAACATCAAATACCAGAGGAAATTTGTCAAAGCCAGTGGATTTATTCATGGCATTTACAAGTGATGAGAGTGATATCAATGACACCGATGATGAACATATCGAGCTACATGTTGTGAACAAACTTTCATCCCCAAGTCGTGAACAAACCTGGATTGTGGATTCCGGTGCCTCTGCTCACATGTCATCACAACAGGGCTGGTTCAGTACATACCAGAAGATACATCCCCCATGCCATGTTTGGCTAGGAGATCACCACTATATCAAAGCAGTGGGAAAAGGTTGAATAATGGTCAAGATGGGTATGGGGACCAATAAATCCATACCTGCAATATTCCGATCAGTTCTACATGTGCCTAATCTAAATGGCAATCTACTCTCAGTGCAACAGCTCTTGCGCTCTGGCTACTTTACCCAATTTGGCATAGATGAATGCACCATCCTTAATTCTAAAAATGAGGTTGTTGGACATGCTCCTATTGACAGCAACCTGTATACCTTGTGAGTCTCTATCTGCACAGAGGAACAGGCATGTGTCACCATCACTCCCCCTGGCAAGCATGTACTTGCCATTGGTTCAACCTCTTCACACACCTCTATTGAGACTTGGCATTGGTGACTGGGCCACACAAATTATGACTCAATCTGTGACATGGTAAATAAGGACCTTGTCAAAGGCATTAATGTCTTACCTGGATTGAAGGAGCTCTCTTCCATTTGCAAGCCATGTGTTGAAGGGAAGCATGTGTGGACCCCAATTCCAAAAGAGACATTGACACATGCCAATACTGTACTTGGTCATGTATTTTCCAATGTCTGGGGGCTGGCACTGATTGCTACACCATCAAAAGAGCAATACTATGTCCTATTCATTGATGACAAAACCCATTATACTCAACTCAGTCAGCCACAAATGTAGGTCTAGTTAGATATTACAAGCCTTGCATTTATATAGTCTAACTAGAGGTTTTGATGCTGGGGCCCCTGGGGCCAGCTAACCTGATTTCCATGGTTCAGGCAGGGGCCCCTGGGGGCCCCTGTGTGGGACTTCATGCATCAAACCAAGCTCCAACTTATAGATCTCAGCTGGGGCTCTCTCCAGTACCACAGTAGTAATATTCTTACATACCCCTCTGGGGTGGTATGTTTTATTTATAATCATTTATTTATTATTATTATTATTACTATACATATCCTCTGCACCTGACTCCCAATTGGGAATCAGACCATCACCCAGCCTGTCTCTGGCATAATTTTCTGGAGGGGACCTAGAACAACAAATAATAATACATTAGTAAAAAAGAAAACTAGGGGGCCAAAAGAGCAGCTTCTGCTGCTCTTTTGGCCCTTGTACATCCTGTAATTAAAAACTTACCGGGTGCTTTGCCTGTTGTCTCACTGGTTGCAGGTGTTTGAGGGCTGGGCCCTCAGGCACTGTTGTCAGCAGCTGAGCCTCTGTATTTTGTGTGGGGGGTTTTCATGCAGGGAGGGAGAAGGTGCCTAGATCAATACATTAATTAAACAAAAAAAGAGGCAGCACCAAAAGAGCAGCAGAAGCTGCTCTTTTGGTGCCATCGTACATCCTGTAATTGAGAACTTACCAGGTATTACCACACACCCACTGCGGTGGGTGTGTGGTACTGTATTTCCCCTGTTGTTGTGTTCAGGTGTTGGGTTCTTGGATCAGGTTGCGGGTGGCTGCGCACGTCCGTTTTTGGTCTTGGACCTTGGCTGTGTTCTTGTCAGGTGGGGTTTCGTGCATCGAGGGGAGACCTAGAATAATCAATAATATGTTAGTTTAAAAAAAAGAAAAAAACAGAAGCGGCACCCAAAGAGCAGCAGCAGCAGCTCTTTGGGTGCTGTTGTACATGCTGGGAGAAACTAACCACCCCCGCCACAGCAGGTGTGGTCCTGTATTTAGTTCGTTGTCATGCAGATTCGGGGTCCGGGTGGCTGTGCACATTCATATTCATCTCGAACCTCACTGGGTGGGGTATCGTGCAGTGGAGGTACCTAGATAATAAGACAATAGTAAAGAAAAAAAAAATGGAAGACAACACCAAAAGAGCAGCTGGCGCTGCTCTTTTGGCGTTGTCGTACATGCCGTACCTAATATTGCCACACACCCGCTTTGGCGGGTGTGTGGCGTTGTTGTATTGCGGATAGTCGAGCATTGAGTTCTTGCGTGGCTGCACACGGGCCCATATGTCGCCCTGGGCCTTGTCTATGTATTCTTCGGGCAGGTGGGGTTTCGTGGTAGGAGAAAAGACCTAGAGAAATGAGCATGTTAATAATAATAATAAAAATCCAAGCAACGCCAAAAGAGCAGCTGATGCTGCTCTTTTGGTGTTGTAGTACATGGAAAACTCACCTAGTAATACCACACACCCACTGCAGTGGGTGTGTGGTATCATATTTGACTTGCCGTGGCAGTCATTGTGGGTGTTCGGGGGCTGGGCTTTCGGGTGGCTGCATACATTGGTGTTTTGCCTTGGGCTTCGTCTGCGCTGGCTTCAGGTGAGGTTTCACGGAAGGAAAAGGAGCCTAGAATAGCGAATACATTAGTAAAAGGAAAAAAACACAAGCAGCACCAAAAGAGCAGCTGGTGCTGCTCTTTTGGCACCATACTGTACTCGAAAACTCACCTAATATTGCCACACACCTGCTGCAGTGGGTGTGTGGCACCGTGGGTTCTTCCTTCGTGGCACACCGTCTGGGTATTAGGGCCATGGGATGCATGGCTGCGAGGTTGTCAGGTTGCAGGTGGCTGCGCAGGTCTGTGATTTGTCTTGGGCCTCGGCTGTGTTCTTGTCATGGGGTTTTGTACATCGAGAGGAGACCTAGAATGATGAAGAATACGTTAGTTTAAAAAAAAAGCAGAAGCAGTGCCAAAAGAGCAGCTACTGCTGCTATTTGGGCAGCGCTGTACATGCTGCAGTGAAAAACTCACCATGTATTACCACACACCTGCCGCAGCAGGTGTGTGGTACCATATATTATCCATTGCGGGCATTTGGGGACTGGGACCTCGGATCGAGCCTTGGGTGGCTGCGCACATCTGTATTTCGCCATGAGTTTCGTTGGCCTTCTTCGGGTGGGCTTTTGCATAGTGAAGGGGACCTAGAATATTAATAATAATACTTTAGTAAAAAGAAAAACCAGAGGTAGCACCAAAAGAGCAGCTCCTGCTGCTCTTTTGGAACCATTTTACACGTTGGAATGGAAACTTACGATGTATTACCACACACCCGCCTTGGCAGGTGTGTGGTGCTGTATTTCATTCATTGTGGTGTTCGTTTGTGGGGATTTCGGTACTGGGACCTTGAATCAAATCCTGAGGGGCTGTGCAGGCCCTCATTTTGCCTTGGGCCTCTTCTGGTTTCTTCTGGTGGGGTTTCGTGCAGTGAAGGAAGACCTAGAATGAATGATTAATACATTAGTAAATTAAATAAAATGAGGCAGCACCAAAAGAGCAGCTGATGCTGCTCTTTTGGTGCCGTTGTGCAGACCTTAATCGACTTACAAGGCATCACTACACCCACTGCGGTGGGTGTGGTCCTGTTGTACTTCCCTTTGTGTCTGTGTTGAGTAGATCTCAAGGACACTACTCAACGCCGGCACTTTCCGGGATCAAAAGAGCGCCCAATTGCATTTGGGATCTTGCATCTGGAGAACTGAAACTTTCCTTGACAGGACATATATCCACTGTACGCAGTCAGCCCACGACATCCATATCTATTCTCTGCTGGAGAGGGGGACTTGGTGTTTTGATCAATTACTATAATGGCCTTGACAAACATTCTCGGACCACTATATTCATGTGAGATACATAGTATTTATTATTTGTTGCCCATCTAGGTATTTATTACCTATCTAGGTTTGTGCAGCCCATAATTGGGCACTCTTTCGATCCCAGAAAGTGCCAGCATTGAGTGGTTTGTTTTGAGGCTTACCTAAGCCACATCTTTTGTATATAGGACTTGACGCACAAAGACCAAGGGGGAAAACAGGATCACACACCCGCTGCAGTGGGTGCATGGTAATATATGATGAGTCTTTTATTACAAACTGTACCACGGCGCCAAAAGAGCAGCATGAGCTGCTCTTTTGGCACTGCCTGTTGTTTTTTAATACTAACGTATTATTCGTTATTCTAGATCCTCCTTCCTGCACCAAACCTGCCCTATGAGACTGTGGACAAGGCTGCTGATGAAAATGCCAACATGTGCACCCACCCAAGACTGCACCCAAGGGCCCCGCCCCCAAACTTCGGTAATATATGTGATGAGGGGTAAACCACGATACCAGACACCTGCTGGTGTCTGGTACTCCAAGATAAGTTTTTTTTTATTTTTATTTTTGTGGCACAAGAAGAGCAGCATAAGCTGCTCTTCTTATGATGCTTTACTAACACCCTTATTTTTCTAGATCTTGAACCCTGCACGAACCCCCAACACCAAACCCACAACCTGAAATCCCGCAAACCCAAACCCCACAAACCCAAACCCATGACCCACAGCCCCGCGACCCTGAACCCACCAAGTGAAACCAAACCCCGTGAATGAAACCACAAACATTTGAGTACCACCCACCTGCTGCGGTGGGTGTGTGGTACTCTCAAGGTAAGTTTTTTTTCCTAGAGCTACAATCGCTTACATCTAACTAACACATCTTTTACTTTAGGTGACAAAATAGCCTCTCCCTGGACAGGAACCCACATGAACCCCCGAATCAGCCCCTGCAAGATGTGCACACTGGGCCCTGGGCCACAACAAACATGTCAGCCAGGCCTGCCCCATGAGAATGAGCAATCGAGGCCACGCACAAACACGTGAACCAGACCCCATGCAAACATGCAAACAAACCTTGCATGTGCACCCCTGCTGTGGTGGGGGTGATCATTTAAGGTAAGTATTTTCATTTTGCTACAAGTGCACAAGAAGAGCAGCCACAGGCTGCTCTTCTTGCATGGGTGAGCCCCACTTGGCGAGCCTAGTGTATATAATAATAATGAATAAATAAATAAATAAATAAATAATTGTAATGGCTAGGGCCCAGGGGCCCCTGGGCTGCTTGACCAGCCCCTCGACTGAATTGCAGGGGCCCCTGGGGGCCCCCTGGGTCTGATATCTAGTTAGAGCATATAAATGCAACCTTTGAAATATCTAATTAGATACCAATAATTGGCTGACCAGGCTGATTATACTAGTGTTGCACTCATAAAGAACAAGAGTGACACACTTTCGGAATATAAATCCTTTGTCACATGTGCTGAGAACAAAACTGGTACACAAGTTAAAACACTGTGGACTGATGGCAGAGCACCTAATGCACCCTCAAAATAGTACCTCTTAGGTGGTTTGAGTTTGCATCTGCAAACCACCTAA